>OZ038477.1:5304671-5359671 GCA_964036315.1 Acanthosepion esculentum
TAATAATACACCAAGTTACAACCCCAAGTTTGTGACAAGTTAGTGCTAAGTCCTTGGTTTCTTTAAATGAACTATTCAACGGTTTTTGAAGAGAAAGGAACTCAACAACCTGTGCTATTTAAATATATTTTATAAGGAAATAAATAAATAAGGTTATCTTGTTTTGATTGGAGAAGTATACTTTTCAGTCCTAGGTTCGCTTCTTTAGGTATAGTCCTAATTTCTGTTGAGGTTGCTGGACCTCATTTCTCCATAACTTGATACCACAGACCAGGCTTGTGTTGAAGGAGCAGTGTTGCTTTGTGCTGCCTGATGAATATGGTGGAAGAAAAAGAGGATAGGTCTTCTTGGAATTTGGTGCTTATATAGCCATGGTCGTGTGATCCTTGCTGAGGGCAATGATTGCTCCTTTCTTTAGTCATTCAGCATCCTCATTTCATTTTCTGTTTGATTAATCTTATTTTACTGATTGATTATTCTAATTTCCAATATTGAGAAAATAATTTATCTTGAAGAATAAATGTTCATTGGTTTTTACTGAATCCCTTTCAACAACAATTTACTTTCTACAATTCTTAATGGTTATTTTTTCTCTCTTTCTCCATCTCTGTATTTCTGTTTCTCTCTCTCTCTCTGTGTTTCTCATTCCATTTCTCTTTCTCTTTTTATATTTCTATTTTTCTCTCTCTTTCCTTATATTCCACAATTGCACCTTGCTCAAGTGTCCAGTCCACTTTAATCAAACAGCCTACTTTCAATCCATACATGCTATTTTTTTAGCTTATATTAAAATAAGACAGAAACACTTAGTTTTTTTTTGTTTATTTTTTACTTGTTTTTATTTAACTAGATATCTTTTTATTACACTTTTTGTAGATGTTTTGTCAATCTCTATAATGTCACACTTTATTCCATCTGATTCTATTTATTTATTTATTTTATATGAAAATAAATAGAAATATTTATGTTACTTTATTAGAAAGAATTTATTGTTTAAAAAAAAAGAAAAAATCCAAAACAAATGACTTCAGATTTGAGAAAATATTTTCCATAATATAGAACTATCTCTCTTTTTAACAATTTCTTCTTCTTTTCATTGCGAACCAAAAAGGCATTAATCTACATTTTAATTATTTCTCTGTTTGTGATTCCAGAACAGGAAATAAAAGTAGCATGTCCTAATAATATTGTGGACAAGCTACAAAATGTCAAAAGCTTTAAAAAAATTTGTCTGTCTGATGTCCTTCTCATTCTATTCTATTTTTATCAAAATTATTTTTGTTTATTTTTTATGCTTTAACTAATTAACAAATTATTTAAAGAATTATCCATCTTTGTTCAGCTAATGAAACTTCTTATTTTTTGACATTGTTACCATCTTGGTTAATCCATTTTTCAGTTTTATTTGCATGTATAATTTGTAAGGACAAAAGGAATCTCATTTCTATGACATAAAAAATGGTCACTAAGATACCAACCCTATTGATTCATTACAGCAATGCAAGATATACACGTGATACCATTTACTGTCACCTGTAGGTTTATGCATTTCACTTGTTATCAAGGTTCAGACACTGAAACAAAGAAGTTAACATCACATGTATATAAGGTGACAGGATATTTTTTACTGGACTCATACAATGTCAGTTACTACTACTTGTCTGATGTGGGGAGGGAGAAAGAGGAAAAAATCCCTATCTGTGCCAGGAGTCAGCATAAGCTTGGGGTCAGAGAAAGACAACTCATCTGGAGTCATCTATATTATAACATTACCCACACAAATTATACACCTTAGATGGTTGGAAAATGTATTGCCAAAAGAAAAGGTCAGATTTTCTGAATAAATCCTGGAATGATGATTCTTCTCAAATTTATAGAGTATAAATATTGATTTTTTTTCCTTGCACGTTTTTCTAGCTACTTGTGATGGAACCTCTCAATAGCCAGTCTGCTGCTCATTTATTTTGTCAAACAAAAAATTATTAGAATTATTACTGATCATGCGGTATACATAATGCCAGTTTATCTATACCACATGAGTATTGCAGCTTTTAGTTGAAGAGAATGTTTCAATAAAATAGTAGTAATGATCCTCACTAAAAAGGTACTTCTATTTGATTTCTACATTGCAGTTTTTTCTTTGTGGGACACCCTGAAGTGGTCATAATTCTGATTAAAATTTTTCAATTGTTAACAAGCCTCACCAAACCATATATAAAATTTACTTCTACATAATAGATCCATTAGAAAGGACTGTAAATTTATAATCAGGACATTTTTTAGCATACCTTCACACTTAAATACTCAATAATAGTTGGATTTGAACTTCAGACTTATTCGTTGAAATTTTTGTGCGTTATCACATTGGCTATATATGTTGGTGTTCCTTGAAAGATAAACCCTCAATTAAAAAAATATATATATTAATCCCTGAAGAAGAAGAAAAACAAAGAGGAGAGTAAAAGGAATAACAGTTAAAAGGTGGGAGGTGAAAGGCAACGGGAGATAACTCGAATTTGACTGAACACCTAATGTTTAGATAGGTGCAATTTCAGTGCCGCTGACATGCTTCTTGTCTTGTGTCTTCTATTTCCACTTATTGAAAGCAGAGTCATTATTTGTGGAATTAGAGACGAATAACCAATTTGTTTACCGTTTGACCGGCAATGCAAATAACTGCAAGCATTAAAATGTTAAGAAAAAATGCAACTCTAGGCTCTTTACTTTCAAGTTTCAACCTAATCAACAAGATCGAGTTAGAAATCTGAAATACTTCGTTACTTATTTCATACATATATATATATCTCCATATATTTCATCAAATGGGATTTCTGTAAGTTTGAAAATTGTTAATTTTTCTCTTTTTAGAACCTTTTACAGTGAACGGTTGCTCTAATTTACCATTTTTCATCTAAAACTGAAAACAAAAAAGAATATCCCCAGAGATGCCGCTTCGTTACTGCCATCTTCCTCCTTCATTCATTTTGTTGAGCTCAATTTATTGCATTAAAGACAAATTATTTATACTTAATTTTATTTATACTTACTTAATTGTTGTGTATGAAACAGTTTTTTTTAGAAATCTATGCCATATATTTAATTTCACCATTTTTTGCCTATGCCAGAAATTAAATTAATCATCCCCAAAAATTGAAACAAAGTTTCATAATCAAGTTTCAATTATTATTTTAAAATTTTCTTTGTCCCTTATTATTCAATAATCCTTTTTTTTTATTCACTGGTCGATACTTTTCAATATTATAGATCGAATCTTTCAATCAGTAATCATCTGTGACATTTTTTATACAATTAGTGAATTATTCATTCATGTTGTTTTAATGTTTTTAATTATCTATTCAATTAATTAAAATGTTTTTTTTACGCAATTTATTTTTGCTAGATTTTTAGTCCTTGTGTAAATAAATAAAATAAAATATTAGATTTCTTCAATATAGAAAATTTAAAAAAAAATATTAAACAAAACACTCCACTACATTTGTTTCACTTTAAACAAATTATTAATAATAATTTATTTACCTTTTTAATATTTTAAATTTGTTTTTAGTATTTTTTTTTTTTTCATAATATCTGAATCGGTAGTTTTAATATTTATTATTACAAAAACCTAATTGTTTGGGGCCGGCGTCTGTCGCACTTGCCTAAAAATGGCGCTTTTAAGCTCACAAAAAAAGAAACCTTTTTCTAATTTTAACAGAGAATTGCTAAAATGTAGGATTTTCAATTAAAAATATATACAGTGAAACCCGGATATAAGAGATTTTCTCTGGTCCAAAATTAGAGCCTGTGTTAATAAAACAAAATAGACCAAACCCGGATATAAGAGACTTCTTCTCCGGTCCAGACAACTCTCTTATATCCGGGTTACACTATAGTAGGGATGTAATAAATTTGGAATTATGACATTTTTTCTTTTTAATGTTTACATTTGTCGCAACTGTAAAATGACATCAACTTGTTTTGTCATTTTTAGTAATGTCTTCTTAATTAAGTTTCGTGGCGGTACCCAAGTTAAGACTAAGAGTGCTATTTGTCTTTACAATCACCGATACGAATATCGAAAAGGAAGATAAATAAAAATGAAAATAGATCCAATACAAATTTATTTTCTATTATTTCACAATGTTTGTAAAAAGTTTTTTTTAAGTACACAGTAGATCCAAAAAGTTAAAATTAAAAATGATTTGTTTATCTCTGTTTAAAAGTCTAGATTGCAAAAAATCTCATATTTATTATTTTGTCAATTAATTTTCACCGGGTCCCACCAAAATATTCTGATATATATTGCAATCACATGGTTTTCAATCTTGGTTTCATCTGAGATTTTAAAAATGTATCCCTATTTTTTATTTTTTGTTTTGTTTTTTATGATCATCCCTAAGGAAATAGCACTTTCTGAACTGATAGTTTATATTGAATCATCATCAATGAGAATAATAAACCGAAACATGATATTGATCGCCATAAAAAAAACTTTAGAGAACATAAATTTTATATTCTTTAAATTTTTTAATGATATTTATGTCATGTGCTATCTTATCAACGTGAGCATATCATCATTTCAGAAAAAAAAACTCTCCAAATATAAAAATTTGTTGAAATGTTAGAAATGATTAAGATTTAAGAATACACACATTAAAAAATAAATTGTTTCAATAACTTCCTCAGGAAAAGGTTTATTTACTTTAGGTCTCGGTTGAAAGATTTGGTAAATGATCATACCAAATGAATAATAATAATAATAATAATAATAAATATCTCCTTAAAAAGTTAACACTTATTCCTCATTTCCACAATCTACATATCAATAATTAGCTTTAGAAACTTTAGTGTAGCACATTAAAACGCTGGAAAAAAAAAGGAAGCAAAATGTACACTTATACTTCATCAGAAAGAGACAGTTAAAATTTCTAGGTCACATAATGAGGAAATGGGGTTTGGAAAATTTGACTCTCACAGGACATTGAAGGTAAGAGGGGCAGAGGAAAGCAGTGCATAAATACCTAATGAGCTTGTGTAAATAGTTCACAAAACAAGGATTAGGAGATAGAGCAAAAAGACAAACTTACAAAGGACAGGAAGTTGTTGAGAGCCGTGATCATCCACATCCTGAAAGGACACAGCACATAGAAGAAGTGTAGCACAATACTAAAACATGGGAAAGGCCTGCTTGCCTTGAGAATACACATTTCAAATTATGGATTTTACCTGGGTTTGAACACTGGCCAAAGAGTTGCAAGAAGGGTATATACAACTATCTCAACCATCAAGCAGGTTTTATTAACTGACTTGATCACACTAGAGTGGTCAAATAATGTCATATATCTTCACAGTGCATCAGATCTTTTTTAATACATTAATTTCTGAAAAGCAAAGGTTTTTTTTTAACATTCTTCTGTTTTGCATTTACCATATTTTTTCTTTTCCTAACGAAGGAAAACAAATTTGCTTTATTTTATTTTTTTTTTTATTGTGCAATTTTATAAATAAAAGCCATCTGCCAATATTTATCTTATATTAGCTTGTTTTGGGGGCGGGGGGGGTTTAGACTTTTTTGATAAGCTGCCTTTTATATAATATACATGCACACAAAATGCAATATTAAAATCATTATTTTTCTTAATACAGTTTTGGTACGTCTTTCCATGAAAAGTGACTTGTATATTTGGTATTTCTTTCTTTCATTGATTTATTTATTCGACCATTTGCTTTCTCTTTCATTGTTAAGCAGGTGTTCAGCAAAGAAAAAAAAGAAAAACTATAGAAAATGAGTTCTATTCTTAATATTTTTAGCTTATTTTTGCAATTAATTTATTATTAGATGGATACTATTATCTCACACAGTGTGTTTTAATTTTTTTATATCAATCTATGAGAGGGTAACAAAAAGATCTCAGACTGTATCCACATTCAAAAATCTTATCAAGCATAAGAATTATTCTATTTTCATTTTTTTAATCCTTCTCAAGTTCAGCCTTGAACTTTTCAGCACCCATTCATATCTATCTCATTTTTCTCTGTTCCTATCTAATAATCTAGCTGTCTCCCCTTTTTTATTTATGTATATATATTTTTTTTGTCATCTCCCAGGACAATAGCCAAATGGATTCAAGCATTGGTTCATGAATTTGGTGACATGGTAATTGTGAGTTTAATCCCTGGACCAGGCAATGTGTACTTGGACTTAATTGAAACAGAGAGAACAATAACTGAACACTACCAAAAATAAAAACAAATTGAGATATCCCTAGACATGAGCTGTGGAACGAGAACAGTGTACCCCCCTCCCTAGATTAAATAAAGTACAGAATTTTCTGTAGGTTATATTAATGTTAATATATCAGGTATCATAAAAAATGCTTTGTTTATGCTATTCTATAAAATAGATATGAATAAAATGGGAAGTAGATAGATAGAGAAATAGGCCAAAGGGAAGCAGCACATGGAGAAAAGGATATACTGAAAGGGCTGGATACTTGGTAGATAAAAAAAGGGTATTTTAATAAAATATAATACAATATTAATCATAGACAACTTGTGAGAAAACTGAAATTCCACTGCTTCAGTAAAACAAGTTAGTCTCAATTCCATGTAATTTTATCTATTGTTTCTTTTCATAACATAAATTTATTTTCTTTAAAACAAAAATTTTCACCATTCTGTTGTTTTTTTTTTCCTTATTTTTAATATTTCTTGTAAAGATATGACTATGAGGACATTGTAATGCATTTTCAAGTTAAAACCAAAGGGGACTTTTTTTTTCCTAGAAGCTAGTTTTTATATGAAATATACTTTTATTAATTTTACAAACATCTATGCTGAATTTGAAATTAAAAAAAACCAATTGTCCTTATCTATCTGTAAATAACGAAGCACTTTTAAAGGGAGATAGTTCATTGCCAACAGACCGTTACATAATTTTTCCCTTTCTATGTTCTTCTGTTGATTCATCATATGTTGGTTATAGAAAATAGTTTATATTGATTTACGACTCACATTAAAAATGTGTGGTCAATTATTTGAAATTATCAATCTTTGATTAGAATTTCTTTCATCATATATTGTTACTTTATAATGAAAATTTTATCAGGTGATTTTTACATTTAAATGTTAATGTGAATCAAAAATAAATAAAAAAAAGTAAATGAGATTAAAAGGTGTGAAAATGAATATAAAATTTACCTGAGAGTCCCAATAAAAATCAATAAAATAAAGAAATATGAGTCAAAGATTAATAACACTTAGAAGATTAAATTGATTTATTTTGAATAATGTGTGGCTTCCTTTAACAAAATTTTTTTTTCTGAAAATAAGGAAAGAACAAGAATAACCATGATTTTTGATGTAATTATGTAAACTTGCTTTAAAGAGTTTGGTCTTGATTGAGTTTATTTTCACCTTTTATTTTCTCTCTGCATTAAACTCTGTACACTGTATTTCCTTGCTCAGAATTCTGATTGCCTCATTCCTCGAGTAGTGAACTGAATGTCCCAAATTTCAGAAAGAGAATTCAGAGCCTAGTACTTGTAATCATTTTTTTTCTTGTAATATTTGTGTCTGTAGATTTCATATACAACCCCATATTATCCAATCTTTAAAAGTATTTACTAGATGCTCTCAAAAAATATTGTTTTTATTTGTTGAAAAGCTATTTTTAACCTATGCTAGAAAACTCCTCCGGTACTTACTACAATATATTATATAGCTATAAACACATGGTTTCATTTTAAGATATTCAATAATATTGATTCTTCACGTGTTTCAGCTGCATTATAATTTATGAAGACTTTAAGGCTGTACCATTACCTTATCAAATTCTTATCCAAATTATCCTTCTACTTTATTAAAAATAGCTATGATAACATTTGAAAAACATTTTTTTTTATGTATTTGAAATATTTATAATGACTAAAGTAATATTGGCCTTTCTGACTTAATTCTTGGGCATCTATTCATTTTGATCATTCATACCAAATGCTGATTAGTTGTACTAAAGACTTTTATTGAGTTGACCTATAATATCAAAATGAGTTCCTCGGTGTGGTGTAATGGTTAGCAAGCTTGTCTTGCTAGATCAGTTATGACTGAAAAGTGAGTTCAATCCTCACTAGGAACCCCATACTTTTGGCCTTGTGCCACATCTAAGCTACACTTAGAAAATAATTATAATGTCAAAATATAAAAGAACCACATATACACATGGATGTATATATATGTATTTAATTCATTAGCTACAAAATAATCACTAACAAGCTCTCTCTTTTTTTTTTTCATGAAAATGTTTAATTTTTATTATCTCTTATACTTAACCTTCCAACATATTTTGAAATTGTTTCTAATAGCAAGAATTACATTTTTGTAAGGGTATGAACACTACCAAGAAACTTCCATTGTGCTATTGATGCCAGGAAAAAAAGTCATCCCATCCAATATTATTACATCCTGACAATAGTAAGCCACCCACTCTTTTTATTAACCAAGGAAATGTGTGGCATTAAATAGTCTTCTAGTTCTAGTGAGATCATAAAGCAAAAATTGGCACCAACCAATTAACCAAATTATATTTAACTGTTAATTTAAAACCATTTGGTGTCACTATTAAAAAAGTTTAATTTCAATGTTTCATATTTCAAGCATATAAGATATAATTTTTTTATACTATACTTACACTGTTACAATTTTGTCTGCAAGTTTTGATTATTGCAGTACATTCCATGTAATTTTTATTTTAATACTTAGAAAACTTCAGTCCACTGCAGACAATATAAGGCTTGCTCACAAACTGTCTTTTTATACACCACCTTTTTTATATGTGCATTTATATATGATCGTGTGTGCCTATGAATATGTGTGTTTGTCTTACCAATAAAACCTCAAAATGTTATGGATAGCCCAAAGGTCTATTGATTCTGTTGGTTGATAATCTGCTACACTCTCCTCTGTATCTACCAAATGTCTTCCTAAGTATACAGCGAAGGTGATCTATTTTTCTTGGTGGAAATAATTCAGTTCATCAGAGTATAAAGTTCACGTTACTTCTGTACTTTGACTTTTATAACTTTTATTTTTTTTATACATTTCCTCAAGGCTATCAGAACAAAATACCACTGTATCTAATGTAAATTGTAGCTTTAACAATTTTCTAAGGACTGTTTTCTAAATGAGATGAAAGTGCTAATGTATGTCAATAAGTTTATTCCATAATAATGCTATCAGTCTGCAATTTCATGATGATAAAGACATTTATTTTTCATGATATTTGTAACACAATCTCTCCCTTTGTCAATGTACATAATTCAATAGACAAATTAATCAGTTTATAATTGTATAATGTTTGATCTAAGCTAAAACACCCACATCCCTACCATTTCTCCACCAGTTGTTTTTCTCACTGTATGTTGTATTAGCTTTCTAGATTTGAAGAGATCTCTTGACAGATCTGAAGGGCAATGGTTATAAATATTATTTATCTTCAACTTAGATAGCTTAAAAAGATAAGATCAGGCCATATTAAAATATAACAAGAGTGAATAAAGATTTATCCCCTTTGGGTTACAGATTTTTTTTTTTTTATATTGTTTCTGTTCTGACAATAATGACTGTTAATCTAGATGTGGTTAAAGAATTGATTTTGTCAAAATTTTATTCTTTCTGTTGAACTACTTGACAGGATTTTAATTTTTGTTTGTCTGGTTCATCTCAGCTTAAAGTCATGTCCAATTTATGTTCCACAATGAGGGTCACTTTTACGTTCATTCAGTTACTTGAAGTTAAGCCCACCACTATCTTCTGCTATTCTTCATTGTTTCTCTTTGTCCTTCTATAACTGGTGTATCACAATATTCAATTGTTTTTTTCAATGATTTTCTTCATTAAATCATGTCATGAACTTTATTTTGTCTGTGTTTTTGTATAGATTTCCCCTGAAAACTTGATGGTATTATTTATATAAAAATGATGAGTCCCAAAATTATCCATTTCTCTTCTTTCTCAAAAAAGTCTTTTTTGACTGGATCACTCAAATATACTTTACAATTTGAAAATGGAGATTCCTTTATCATTTATGCTAAAAACTGCATTTACAAAATTCCAGTAGATTGATGCCCAGAGTAAATGACCAATTTTTGTTTCTCAATCAAACACTATAAAGAAATCATATGGTCATGTTAATATTAGCCATTTCCCTCAAAGGAAACATTTGACATTTGACTGTGAGCAGCCAGTACTGCTTTCAGTTGAAATTTATAAAATTTTTCTTTTAAAACAATTTTTTGGGAAAATAGGTTTCTCAAGTCCAGAAGCAGTTGTGCTCTTTTCAGTATTGATGGGGGTTTCTTTCCTTTTGTTCAAAGTAGTGTGGAATGTCAACATCTTGATTATGCCATTATATTCTCTTCAAATTATATGTGCTATTCATTTTAGTTGTTGTTGCTGTTGGTAATCCTCAAGCGATGTAGTTTCTGTTATTTGGTACAGTTCTTTGTGATTCTGTAGCACCAGTCCACAAGGTTCAAAGAAGGATAGTCTTTGTCAAGACCCTAAGGCTTCACTTGCTCAAAGGCATTTTTAACCTTTGATCTTAGAAAGTGGTTGTACACAGCTGACAGTTTAGATATTCCTGAACAGGTTTGGTGCTATGCATCACCTCCTTATAAAAGTCTTGATCTGACGTAGCAAATTGCGGTGTTGGGCGAAATTCCCTCTGGCACAGCCTATTCTATGTTCAATTTCTTTTCCTCCTCTACTTAATTTGTTAAAGGTATATCATACATTGAGATACCTGAAGTGTTTAGTCTTTACTAATTCCACATCTTGAATTGTCGTGATGAATTCATGGTACATACCATCACTGCTTTCATCCCAATTCCAAATCATAGTTTCTGTTCTGGAAAGATTTATCTTGAGTTTGATTTCTTGGAACACTTAGTAGAGGATATTGGTTTTCTGTTCAAGGTCATTCTTAGCCCAACTGTGAATACCTATGTCATCACCATAACCCTCTTTATAATCATAACACCATTTCAAAACAGCTTTCTCAATTTTTGGTTAGATATTTACCTTACAAATATCCAAACTTTACTTTCTATATTGATGTTTTTTTTTTCTTGGGCCGTATGACCCATTTAGAAAGTTGTATATCTTTTCTCCGTCATTGCACCTGTTGAATAGTGGGTTTAGAGTCAGACTTACTTCACAGGTTTTAATCCTTTTACTATGTTTTGTTCAGATTAATTTTGAATTTGATTCCAGGTTTTCTCAAAGTTCATCCAAAAATGAATTACATTTATTTCAACTACTTAACCTTTTAACTTCTCTTTCCATTCATTCTTTGATTTTCTTGCAACCCAAAGAAAACCTCTTTAGGCTGATTACTTGAATTTACAGACATCAATATTTTTTTACAATGTTTGTCTTTTCTCAATCAACCTCTGTTCATCTTCCATTGAGGATCTACTCTTTACTCAGCAGATGGGGAGACAGAGCATCCACACACTTAAAATTTTGGATCATAGTTCATCAAATATTTACATGATTGGTTGCAGTCTTATTGATGCATCCTCTTATATTTTTCTTTCTCTCATAAATATATATGAGGGGTGCTGAAAAGTTGTCAGCCCAAACTGGAAGCCCTATTTCCTAAACTTCTGATATTTGGTCAGTTATTTGGAAGAAGGTTGAGCAGCTCCTTGTGTGTGTGTGTGTGTGTGTGTATATATATATATATATATATATATATATATATATATATATATATATATATACACACACACACTGTATTCATCAGCCAGTAAAACCTGTTTTACAAGAACTTTTCTTTTCCATATACTGGTCATTATTAGTAAAATAGCTTGAGTTGTTTGCATGTTGATTGCACTATAACTTTAGAACACTTTTATTTTCTTTTTACTAAAAACTTCTTTTTTTCTATTGCCAATAAATTACTGTAGATAAGTAAATAGACTTAGCAGAATCTATCATAATTATGCTACAAAAATAAATTTAACTCCAGTTTGTTGGCCAATTTAAAAAAAAATCTGAAGCAAAAACTATTTGCATTTATCAAATGTTAAATTCTTAGCATTTGTTACCTTCAGTTCTCCAGACAGGTCGGACATCTTTTCTAATATAGGCCCATCAGTAAATATAAAAAAAAAAAAAAATCTTTGCTAGTTTAGAAGTGCTATTTTCAAAAATATTTTGCTACATTTTATTAAAATCTTAAGGAATCCACCAAAAATTAGGTCTTACAAAATATGGTTGTTTCAGTATTAGAAAAAAAAAAAGGAAATTATTTCGGGGTGCAGTCTTCCTTTTTATTTTTCTCTAAAAACAAATGAGTCATTCAAACATTGCTATGGTCACTCTGTGCATTTCTCACAAGCAATTTACAGCAAAGAAGGGAAAATAGAATTACATATTTGAAACCACTTCTTTTGGGCTTGCTATGAGGAGTGGTGCTTTAAACTGAATTGTTAACTTTACAGAATTCTATTTTCTGCCTGTTAGAGTTTTTCAGAGTCATTTGTGCTGATACACTGACTTGCACAATTTATTTTACATCCAGGTCAATCAAAATGTTGTCCATTGTTGATATAATGGGCTTGGCTGGATACAATTCTTTGTTTATAAATTCAAAAAAGATGTTGGTTTAGAATTTTTGTTTATAGTTAGTTCTTATTCATAAATGTAGGATTGTAATGATGAAAAAAAAAATGTGTGTACGTTACAAATATATACAAGATGATTGAAAAGTAATTCCCTATTTTATGTATGATGGATTTTCCCATCTTGTAAAAATTATAGTTAGACTGGAGAGTCCATCATACAGAAAATAGGGAGTTACTTTTCAATCACCCTGTATACTCGAAACAATTATGTGGTGGTCAGTGTTACATATTGTATAGAACTGTTCATTTTGTTTTTATCTTTAGATGGCATTAGGAAAATTGAGACATCTGGATCTTCCATTACTTTCCAGGCCTACTGTCATTTGCATAAAAATTCTTCACTGTTAGGTTATGTGGGTTAAAATTCATTTTCACTCTAAACCTTAACTTTTGGTCAGTGGCCTTTTCTGGTATTTATTTCCTGTTATGTTAAAATGTCAAAAAATATCACGAGTTACAAAGGAAACACTTTTCAGGATTAAACACCCACTCAAACAAATCCACAGAAACAAATAACCTAAAAAATATTCTCAAAGTGTTCTTTTTGGATTCAGTGATAGAAAATTCTACAAAGTTCAGGATTCAAGTTTGTTGCTGAATAGATGAGATGCATTACCAAAAACTCATGTTGGAGAAGGTAAACTGGCTGTCAGCTACAGCAAACCATTGTTGAAATATGTTTGTATTATTTGTACTAATGCAATGTGACAACAAAATATTCAACATAAAAAGGCTCATGATAAACTTCAGGAGTTAAATCTTTGGAAGTGCCCAAATAACTAAATACACTGAATTAACTTTAACCAGGGATAAAGAATTGGACTAGTGCATGTGAGGTATGAAGTTTATTTGGTCCAGTTTATGAAATCTATGTATTATTAATACAGTTTAAAATCGAAACAGTTATTGCAACCAAGTTATAAATTCTTAACTGTATTTTACATAATTTTAAAAGCATTTAAATAACATGGAATTTTCAATATTTGCAGATCCACAAAGATGCCCAATTTCAGTGAACAATCGAAATTAAGTTTTGAATGTTAGACTTTAGATAAACAATGTTTGATTTTTTTGAAACTCTCTCTAAAAAATATTATTAGTTATGTGTAATTGAGATTATCATCTTGTAAACTAAAATCAGCAGGCCAAGTTCAAATTCCAGCCAACTTTGTTGTGTTCACTTTGCACTTGATACTCTTGGGAAAGGCATGAATCCATCTATCTCACTTCAGCTATGCATAGGGCAGACTGGGTTCTCTAGTGTTACTAGTCTTCTACAAGAAGAGAAATTGTCAAGAAGGCAACATGAACCCACTTATTTATCTTTCTCAAGTGTCATGGCAAATACAATTTGTATAAAAGGAAGTTGTGGAGTGCCATAACTTCATACATCATGATGGAATATGAAATTAAAAGAAATATAGAGTATAGCATGCCCTGGTGTTTTGCAAAGTTTTTATTTCCAAATAGTTTTGAATGATTTTGCTTTCTATTGCTACTGTAAACAATTATTAATGTGTTTCTTGTTCTTTGCCTTGTAATTTCTAACCCCACAAAGAATTGTATCTTTTCTTCTGTACTGTTTGGTAATTATTATCAAAATGTTTATTAAGATGACCAAAATGGGGAGGTTGCAGAATAATCTCTTTCAGTCATAAACCTTTTGTTTTCTTTCTTGTTAATTAAAGGCTTTTTTTTTTTTATTATTTCTCTTTCTGCATCTCCTCCTTCCATTCCTTACCATTGCTGGATCTGTTTTCCTCCTCTGTTCATAACCCGAAATGTTCATAAACTGAAACTACTTTTCCAATAGGAATAGATGTAGAGAAAAAAAGTCACAGTACAATAAAATTGGAAAAGTATTGCACAACACATGAATGTATACAACACGGCAGTTGGCTCAGAAATTGTTCCATTCATGTTAACTCGGTTTGGCTTGTTCGAGAAGCAAAATTTTGTTCGATAACTGAAGCATTTTCATCTCAAATTTTCTGTTCAAAAACCAATCTGTTTGACTTGTGAGACATTCAAGAACTGAGATTCCACTGTGTGTGTGTGTGTGTGTGTGTGTGTGTATATGTATATGTATATATATATATATATATATATATATATATATATATAAAGAAATATAGTCTTAAAGTGTGCTATATTTATGGGATAAAGTGTTCAATATCAGAGATAGAGCGTGTGTAAATATAAAAGTGAACATAGAAGTCAACACTTAGAGGCGACAGTCTGTTTCATGCTAGTACAATCTGCCTGACGATTGCACCAGCATGAAACACTGTCGCCTCTAAGTGTTGACTTCTATGTTCACTTATATATATATATATATATATATATATATATATATATATATATATATGAGGGTCATTCAATAAATAAGGTGAATTTTTCGGTATAAGGACTTCTAATACAGATAGAAGCTTACTTTTTTTTTTTTCAATGTAGTCTTCCAGCACTGTCACACACTTTTCCCATCTGTGCACAAGCTTCCATATTCCCTCAGCGTAAAAATCTTTGGACTGATGTCTCAGCCAGTCGCTCACAACACTTTTGACTTCATCGTCACTTTTAAACTTCGTGCCTCTCGTGAATGCTTTCAAGGGACCAAACAGGTGAAAGTCTGAAGGGGCAAGGTCTGGGCTGTAAGGGGGATGAGGGAGCAGTTCCCAGCCCAGCTCGTTGATGGTCTGCACCATTTGGGCTGCTGTGTGAGGCCTTGCGTTGTCATGATGCAAGATGACTCCTCCTGACTGATGACCCCTGTGTTTGTCCCAACAGATAAGCTCAAAGTTCTTGCAATGTCATCCACTGTCAGACTGAATGAGGTCATTGACTGATTCAATCACCTCAGGAGACCTCACTTCTGTAGGTCTCCCAGGCCTGTCTTCATCCTCAACACTGTTCCGTCCTTCTTTAAACAATTTAGCCCACTTGTAGACATTTTTTTGGCTGAAACATGTGGCACCATACACATTTGACATTCTCCTATGAATTTCAACTGGATTGCACCCTTCAGCAACCAAAAACTTGATAACTGACCGCTGTTCAATCCTGGAGCATGCTTCTTGGTCGGCCATCTTTGTTAATCGCCAAAACTCTCAAAGTTTTTTTTTAATCTGCAAAAGAAATTAAATCCATGTGAAAAAGAAGTAAAACAAAAAGAAATAAAAAAGAGTAAGCTTCTATCTGTATTAGAAGTCCTTATACCGAAAAATTCACCTTATTTATTGAGTGACCCTCGTATATATATATATATTGAGAGAAAAAGTCACCAAGGATGGGGGAAGCAAACCTTACAAAATTGTTGCAACTTTCTTATTCATAAACAGGCCTATTAATGCAAAAGGATATTAATAAAACTTGTAGGCGATATCAAAACAATTCAATATGACCTCAAAAAGTTGTTCAACTCTTAACCTCAAAGTCTTTGAACATCTTGGCCTATTCCTCAGTGATGATCACCTTGAGGATATTGATGCTGGATGGGTGGTCTTGGTGTTCTGCTCTGAAAGGGCAAGTTCAGGTCAGGGCTGGAGGAGAGCCAAATTTTCACTGGTTCAACAAAGTTAGCTATGCAGAACCTCTTGGCTAGGAGCATTATCCTGAATCAACACATAGTTGCACTCTGGCTAGTTGGCCTTGAGCCATGGCAAAACATCATATTTCAGAACCTTTTAGTAAACATCAATACACACCTATTCACCATGCTTATAGAAGAATGTGTGCGTCTTGTTTCCGTTAGAAATCATAACATCCAAGACTAGAACTGAATCAAGATTTTTGGTTGTGAAAATGTTTTTGATATCAATTGCTGACTTTGACATCAATTATCAGTTCAAAACAACTTCCAATGTTAAGATTTTCTTATCAGAGAATATTTTAATAATTTTGAGTTAGCTGAGAACTTTCTTTCATCTATCCAACATCTTGGCATTAATGGACTCTATGAAAAGGTCTTTTAGCATCCTTGAGTAAAATTTAAAACCAAGGTCATCATTTATGGTCTTGGATCAAGGTTTAAATTGGTAACTATCTTATGCATGGGTTTTGCTGTATCCTTTACAATTTTATTTTGAAGGCATTGATAAACCCCCAATTCCATTTCTTCTTGACCCCACCATTGCCTATTGCTGTGGATGCCATTGTCTATACTTGTGGTCTTCTTGATATTTTAGTACAAGTGTGCAAGGACATACCAACTGTGAGAGAATGCTCTTAGAATTGAATTGGTCATGAAGCAAATCTAAAATACTTTGATGTTTGTTTTTCTGTGATGTCATTTTTCATGATATTATTGAAAAATTAGTGTGTATTAATAGCCAACAGGAGATTCTTTCTTCTGCAATTGGTTTCACATCATTTCCGATCATAGTTGGTGGGAAATTTAGTTTATTTCATTCAAGTTTTCATTGCCCACCTTGAATGTGTATAAAGAGGTTGTCCCAACCAAGAAGCCTTTAAGAAAAACCCTGATATTTGGTCAAAATTTTGAAAAGTGAGGTACTTTCAACACCTCGTATCTTGCGTCCAAGTGTAAATTTGTTCCATGTGTTGATTGTTCTTTCTATTTTGCTTTCACCAGAGAATTCTTACTTTAATCTATTTTTTTTACATTTTTTGTTCTTTTTATCACTCTCTCTCTCTCATATCCATTCTTTCTTACTATCCTCTATTCTCTTTTTTCATTTCTTTCTCTTCATTTTATAAATTGCTCCTCATTCTTTTCCTTTCTGTTCCTTCTGATTCTTAATCTCTTCCTCCCACCACTTTCTCATTTCACTTCTTACTTTCATTCTCCAATCCTCTATGTTCACCTCCTATTTACTGATCTTTGCTTTCATTGTCTCTCTTTTTACTTTCTCCTAACTTTTCTTTTTCATTTTTCAAACTCTTAATCCTTCTTTTACTTATTTAATCTTTGTTGTCTCCTCTTTCTCTCTCTCTCTCTCTCTCTCTCCTGTACATTTTGACTACTCTCTTTTTCTTTCTTCTCTTTTCTCTGTCTTTCTCTTCCTTCTGACTTCATTCTTTCTTTTAACTGTACTTAATATCCTTTTCTCTCAACTACTCTTTACTTCTTCTTTGCCTCTCTCTATTCTTTTATAAAATAGCCAACATGCCTTTGATTTGTTGGCTTGCTGCCAACATTCTTTCTCTGTCTTTAAGTCAATCATAGGCTTTTCCATTTTGGACTGAGTGGAATCAACAAAAAAGACTCGGTAGCTCTTTGTCTACATTTCCCAGTCTGTGTTATCTGTGAATTGTAGAACTAAAAATGGCCAGAATTTCTCTTCTGTTCTTCACACTGTTTAATATTGTTTTTTCCATCCTTTTCTTTTGGCCAGGTGAGTAAAACCAATTGGCCCAACATTTCACCAGAGAATTCTTATCAGTGAACACTTAGCATTAACTTAGTGTCTGAACAAACTGCTTGCCTTAATACAGACATTTTTTTCTTTTCAATATTTTTAGAATAGAAATCAAACAACACATTTCTTTGTTTTAACAGTTTTAAGATAATTACAACAAATCTTGTCAGATAATATTGTTTGTCTTTATAAGTTAAAAATACTTGCATAAAATGTCATTTGTTATTAGACAATTAGAAATAATGGCAAAACAAATTAAATGAAACACCATCAACAGCAAAACTTAGGCAGATAAGCGTGCAGGAAATTTTATATGATGATGTTGTTGTGTGTGTGTGTGTGTGTAATCATCAAGTGACAAATTTCATATTTGTATTAATCATATATATATATATGTGTGTATCTGTGGACATTGAAGTCAACACTCAGAGGTGACAGTCTGTTTCATTCTAAATGCAGTTATTAGGCCCGACTGTCACCTCTTGATGTTGACTTCAATGTCCACTTTTATATTTACATAATATCTATCCCTGATATTGAGCACTTTAACCATAAATATAGCATACCTTAAAACTAACTATACATATATATATATAGGGCAATTTGGAAAATTTCAATTTGATATGTGGATGAACAGGTGTCATAATATTTGTATCAAAATCTGCTTTTTTTTTTTATTTTATGACTCATTGATTTTTATCATGAAAATATAAAGTTGTTGATTTTAGAGGCAAAAGACTCTTTGAATGCTATAATAATAATAGCTCAATAAGTATTGAATTTATAAAATCTGGAATACCACACCCCTAATTCTGGAAAAAAAATAATCAGTTGGAGATTGATTTAGTAAATTTGCTTGATTCTCTAAAAGCTAAAAATCCCAGGTGTTTTACTTTCATTCCAGAGACGTTTTTGAAGCTTTGGACATGACATTATCATGAAATAAAATTGAGCCATACCTGTTGCTAGACTGAATTTTTAGCTATTCAACCAAGATTCAATATTGTCTGACTTTGTGAAGAATTAACATTGCAAATTTTGCTTCGATAACTCAATTCCGTTTTTTGTCTTTGATGTTGTTATCTTAACATTTCTGCCACTTCATTCTTCAGTCTTCTTAACCCATAAGAAAAGATGAAAATCTCAAATGCTTTACAGAACAAAATTGCACCAGAAAATTTGTGTATGAGGGTTCGTTTTTTGCCAACATTTTTTCCTGCAAAGAATGAGAATTTTCTCTTTTATGGATTATACATCTGAAGAATTGTAATGAGGTGCCAGTTAAATTATAACAAATACAGACTAATGAAGAACCCAAGACTTCAATCTTTCACATTTAACATTGCATTTTATTCAATCCCTACCATTGTCAGGTGTAAACATACAACATAACCCTGTCTCTCAACTTTCCACCAACCAGATGCATAATCACACATTTATTCTCATTTGTGTCAGTGTACATAAAAATGGGAAATGTCCCATGTACATTCACAGAAACAAAAGGTGAAAATCAACATCATGGCCGACACAGTGAGAAATGAAAAACACAGATTGTGTTTTCCCATTTATTCAGTTGTTCATTTCAGTTCGTTTCATTTACATGATTTTGATGTTTAGGTTGGAGCAACTTTAGCAAAATGTCAATCTAACAGATCAGCTTTTTTCCTTCAACCATTGAGAAACCTGATTCTCTTTTTTACCACTTCTTTGTTCATTTTTACATTGCAAAGTGCAGCTAGCAACGCTTAGTGGTAGAATTGGAACTTCCCAGAAGGACAGCCTATCTCTGCCAACAGGTAGTCCAGAACTACTTTCAGTTCCAACTGTAACTGTAGACATGAGCCTGTGAAGAATATTTTGTAATTTCATTCTCTTTTGGTTAAGTGGGTGGCTGCTTTTGAGGATCCTATTTCACAAACTTTACCCCAGATCATGAAATCACAAAACCCTTAAGAATGAGATAAAATCATTTCCCATATCCTCTTCTATGTAGGTATCCTGATCACAGCTGTAGTATCACACTTACTCTCAGACACTTTGTGATGCGACCTCATAGAGCCCTTGTCCA
This sequence comes from Acanthosepion esculentum, assembly GCA_964036315.1. Taxonomy (NCBI): domain Eukaryota; kingdom Metazoa; phylum Mollusca; class Cephalopoda; order Sepiida; family Sepiidae; genus Acanthosepion; species Acanthosepion esculentum. The sequence continues at coordinate 5,324,804 of OZ038477.1, forward strand.
ATTAGTGGACCGTACATTCTCCATCTGTCCAAATCCACCACTTCAGTAATTGTTCATATATCCAATTAGCCAATGGTTTTTCTCAAGTGCACTTAAGCCTACAGGTGTTTCTTTCAGGTCAACCCTGCACCTGGCTTCCTTGATAGTCTGGTGTGAAATTGAGTTGAGCATGTTCAAAGGTGAAAGGAAATGAATTGGTTGAAATATTATTAATAATAATTACAATAATAATAATACCAACAAAATCTCAATTACTCATCAGTCATTGTATTTGGATAAAATGAGAAATTTGATAGGATGGGAAAATGTCAGTGTTTTGTTTTAAGCAATTTATTTAGATATTTTTCTTTGTTCTAGACAGCAATGTAATGAAGCAAAACTTAAACAGTTTACAATTGTCTAAATAGTTATAAAAAAATGTCATAATTGTTTGTATAAAAATGTTTTTTTTAATCAAAACTAGGTTTGAATAAAATTTTATTTTCTTATTTGATTCATTAAACTATGTATTATGATCTTGGGAAAAAATTAAAGACAATTTGCATTTTAAAAATATTTCAAATTCAATTGTATCTAAATAAAATTTGAACACACCTAACCAGTGCCCAAATGATTTGTGACCGGTTTTTATAAAGGATATTTTCACAGCATCAAAGACACTATTATTTTCCTAAATTCTACAACATGTACCCTGTCTTACAGTTTAAAGTTTGCTTCTTTATTTTATCTAGTTTGATGATTTTTCAAATTTTTGCAAGTCAATATTGAGGCCTTTGAAGCCTGGCTGACGTCAATGCTGAGAAATATTGCACTTAATTTTACAGCACATTTTATTTTAATTATTTCAACCTATTGTTCTCATCTTGACTGTCATGGATGTCATTATAGACACTGCATTTACATTTTACTGGCTATCTTCAGGTGTTCATTGTTTTTGTTGTTGAATGTTTGTTCTTGCTAAACCAGTATATACCGTTTCACTACCTGATCCAGGAATTGACCTCATGACCACTAGATGACAGTAACACATGTTTAACCAACTCTCTTATCCACTACACCAATGCCCCCAAAGACATCAGTGATGTATTTTTGGAGTCTTTTATATTAAATGTCAAATAATTTTCGTACCACTTTTGATAATTTTCAATTTTAATTTTTGTCAATCTACTTTTATTTCAAATTATTGTTCTCATCTTGGTTGTTAAACATGATTAATGATTATAAATTGTATAGAGATGATTATAAATTGTAATGCAACTAAAATGATTTTCTTGTTTTTGTTCTACAGATCCTTTAATATATAGCGCTGCCGCGAGCAACAACAACAACAACAATGTATATAAAAGCCCCTCTCTGGTGGACTTCATTCGGCAGCATCAGGCTGACCTGGGAGGCAGCGGTCAAATTACGAGGGAGAAGCTGCAAGACCTGCTGACCAATCATTTGGTTCAGCAGCTCACCCAGATGAGGCAAGCCACCAACGAGCAGACCAAGTCGACCAAATCAGCTGAAGATGTACACAATGCTAACGTAAGTCGTTCTCATTTGAAGTTTGTGTATTACACAGCGGATTGAAAACTGAATTCTGGTGACTTCCTTTATTATAAATAACAAGTAAGCAAACAATGCCTCTGTCTGACAAGAAAGGTAATTTGTATGATCTGTGAAGGAATAAAACTTTTTTTTTACCAATAAAAGATCAGCTCACAAGTCTTCAGTTTTAATCAACTTCACTTCTGCTCCTTGAGCCAAGATCACCCATATTTTTTTTTCTGAACATTTCAGAGCTTTTTTTTTTCTTTCTTTTTAATTACTTCACTCCAAGCAAGCCAATAATGCCACTAAGACGGGGGGGGGGATGCTACTGGATGTAAAAGAGCATGAAGAGACTTTAGAAAGAACCAGAAAAACCCCAAATCCAAAACAGGGAACAAGGGATATGAACCTCTGCTCGTATTCAAAAGACCCGGGGAGGAGTGTAGATTTGCTGCAATTACTACTATCATATTAAAACTCTGTGTGTTCCGCCATTAGTAAGTTACCACATGCATTATGCACTGACATTAGCTCGTATAAATAATGAACCATACCATTTTGATTGCAAGGAAATACAAAAAAAGAAAAAGATATATCAGTGGTGCTGTTTGGTTTTCAATGAGTAACAAGAAAACAGACATAATAAGAGGGGAAGATAGAGATGGGGATAACACTTGCATGCTTTTGTCTGCTTCAATGAAATGGAAAACTGTCCATTTTTAATATTTCCATTTATCTTCTGTTGCATTCATTCTTATGATTGTTAGTGAAATATTTTGTAAATCTTATTAGTAGAACAAAATTGTATTACTGTGATAAAAACAGACATGATTAAAAAAAAGAAGTCAAATGGGAAAACTACAATTGCAATGAATGGAAATTAAAATAGAAGCATGAAAAAGAGCTAACCAGTTATTGCACCTCACTTGTCAGAGCTTGATTGAGGTAAATTACTGTGTGCAAAAGGGAACACAAAAAGATAATACAAACATTTCAATAATGAGACAATATATTTTTTCATAAACAATCACATTAAGTCTCTAACAACTAATCCTTCTGTTTATACAAGGAAGGTTGTTTTGATTTAATAAAAATAGTTTCCAGTACTTTTAGATCATAGATAGAATGTGATCAACAGAAAACATGACCTCATGGAAGGATGCCGCACATTCTCAGAGTTTGTTTTTTCTTTTGTTTTTTTAAGACGTTTTGCATTTATAAACCCAGATGTATTGGCATACTTAATCAAAATATCTCATTCTGATTTCTCCAAACATAAACTTGTCTCAAATTTAAATACTGGCAGAATTTATTTTCATCTGTCCAAATTACAGACTGCCAAAATTCGTAATCTTTGCTCTCGAATTCTCTCGCTCACTCCATATACCTGTTAACATCTGAAATCAAGGGCTTCTTTCTTGCAACACTTCTTTGATAGCCTAGTTCTTTCAGAGTCTTTCTCGCTGCATATGGTGACATTTCCATGTTGTTGGCGACATCTTTGACGCTCTGACGACAGTTTCTGATGACTTCCCTCTTCAGCACCCTTTTCGTTCACTCAGACATGATGCTTGATCTTCCTGAATGTCGTTCCACATGACAATGGCCTTCTTTATTAAATTTCTTGACAATATTATTAACCGTTTGATGATTAACCTGGATAAACCTAGCCATTTCTCTATTTGACTTGCCACACTGATGCCATCCTATTATTTGCCCTTGTTGAAATTCACCAATTTTCTTACTTCCACAAACTTTCATTGCAAAATATAAGTCAACTATCATTCATAGATTAGAGTAGCTTGATACTAACACAGTATTGTCTAAAAAAAAAAAGAAGAGACGTTGTTACACAAGCCAAAATTGCTGTAACTAAGGGTGGCTAAAAACTTATCATAGCCCACTGTATAATCTGAAATAGTTGTTGAAATAAAAGAACATGTATGTTCTGGTTGCAAAATATTCAAACCTTATTATTTATATGACCAGTAGGATTTATGAAACATACATCAAAAACTTCATTCACTCTCAATGTTACATCTATTCTACATTCAACACCATCACTTGATAAGACACCAGAAGTGTTGAAACAAAATGGCTATTTTTGTAGTGATTTTATAACATGTTCATGTTATAATTTTCAAATAAATAATTAGCAAATTCTCCTCACTAATCAGCATAACTATCACACACACACACACACAATTTCTATTACTGTAGATGTTTTTTTAGTGTCAAGATGTTTTTTTCTGTGTCAAACTTTATTTTTAGATAAAATCTTAACCTTATCAAAAATATCAAAATGATGATCATGCTCTTTATTATCAAAATGTAAATGTGCCATATTTATTTTTGTTTATTTGCCCTTACATTAATCATGTCAAAATGAAATTACAAAAATAAACAACAAAAAAACTAATGAACAAACAAAACATTTCTGAGATAAAATGAAACTAAAAAAATAGAATCAAATAACAAATTTTGCATAATGATTAATGAAAAACTCTCTCAAGGTTGAAAGTGATGATAACAGGTTTTATCTACTACTGCATAGGCAACTATTTATGGGAGAGTGGTTTGCTCCTTTTTTTTGCCATCATAGCATCTCAGTAACAAGTTATTTTGTCAAGATATTTAATGAAAAGATAGAGCACAGGTAGAAGTGTGCTTATGCCTTTTCATATTTAGTTTGTCAATTCCATTTTCTGTGGTCATTACTTTTTATACTCTCTTCACCACACACATTTCCTAATTGATATAAGAATCAGATTTTATCTTATTTTTTGGTTGAGTTTCTGAATTTCAAATAAAAATTGGTTGATTTTAACATCTTAAACTTGATCAGGAAATTTTTATTTTTCTTGAAAGTTCTTATTTTCTAAGTATTGTTTGAAATATCAGTCAGATTTTTTTTACTTCCAACTTTTTTTTTTTTTCAACATTTGACTCATATCTAGAAATGTACATCTTGATGATACTCTTTTATTTTCTGAGTTAATTAACAACTTTATTCCTATTGGATAATCGCATTTATCTTGAATCTTTCATTTAACCCATGTCAGATCACAGATCAGATCAGACAAAGTTTTGCATCCAAATTTATTTCTGTTTTAATACACACATATATAAAATTTGATATGGTACAAGGCCACAAGTATTGGTCATCCAATGAGTATTGTTTTCATTGTCATACTAATGGTTTGCAAAACCAACTTGATAACTACTTCTACAATCCTTTCATATGAAACTTACGTTAGTCAGGCACAAAGCCACAAGAACTGAGCACTCAATAAAAAATTATCTCATAACTACAATAATAATCTGAAAGATTAGTTTGTTAACCATCACTTCTCTACAAAGTGTCTCTAACGGTTAATACATATGTAAATTCTGGAAATTGACAGGAATATTTTTCATTTAATTTTTATTATGATCAAGTCGCATGGTTAATGTTCTCCATTTGTCATATCTGACAATGGTTACAGCAGCTTATGTTATCTGAGCAAAAATGATGATAAGAGTAAACTTCCCTGTTTTTATTCAGTCTATTTCTATCCATACAATATAATTAATAAGTTTTATTGAAATCTCAAGGATTCCGTATCTGAAAGCAAAGCCAAGAACTCAAAATACAAGATCAAATATAAGTAGATAATTTGCTGTCATTTGAACATGTTTAATGACAATTAACTTTCTAATTTCAATGTTGATTATTTATTCTCTTTATAGCAAAATATGACAAGAATATGTTTGAATCTATTTGTCTTACTCATCACTGTTTTTCTCAAACTGTACACGTTTGCCTGTCATTTCAATTGTGTGCATCGAATAAATACAATGCAATGATTTTGCAGATATTAGAAATTCCCAATGATGACAGGACAAAATGAATATTGATGGGCTTTTGGGGATTTTTAATCAATGTTTTTAGGTTCATCTAACTTGGTTTTCTTTTCTGACATTTTCTGCTTTTGGCAATGCAAATAAAAATGTGTTATTGATTACTGATCTAGAAAAGATTGTTGATTGCTCTTTGCAAAACAATTGATGTCTGCTGCTATCTGACCCATGTAATTGTTAACACACCAGAGGAATAGATTCATGTAAAAGAAATTAGATGGCAGTAAATAAATTAATGCAAAATAATATTCTTTTTGAAGAAAATATAAAGAATATCAAAGTAATCTTTTAAAAGTTAAATTGAATTTTAATTTTCAATTCAGATGACGGTTTTTACATTTTCAGTAATAAGATTAGTTAGGCTTCTTTCAGCAGGTGGACAGTAAAAAGTAAACACTTGTGTGATGGTGGATGGGGGATCTAAAACCGTCAATTCAGTTTACTTCTTACAGAGGGTTAAGAATATCTAAATTAGATGAATCAAATAACTTTTTTGTTTCATCTAAATATCACAAGCAAAATGGCAATAAGTCTAGAGTGCTAATGCTATAACAGTTTCTTATGATATCTTTAAAAACAGATATTATATTCACTTTCTGCTTACCTGCTTATTTAGTTTTAACAAAATAGTGAAATTATTACAAAAGTCATACTTTAGGCATTTATCTGAAGAATGTAGAGATTTCCAGTCACAGGAAATTGAATACAGATGGAATGATGTAAGTTACGGAAATTTTTTTTTTTTTTTTTTTTGCTTCAGACACCCCCTCCCACTTCAATTCACAGCTCAAATCTCAAATATGAAATAAAGGAAGTCATAACTCAGGCAATGTTAAAGCATAATTAAAAATGTCACTGCAATATGAGAGACACCTGAATCTTTTGCAAATGTTTAGTTGTGGACCCACATTTACAACAGCAAAGATTAAATGAAAGTACAATCTGAAAAATCTTTCATTCCCCTGTTTTTTTTAATTTTATCTTAAGGGATTTTTTTTCTGTGGAAAATTCATATTTAGCAACTTATCTATAGAAACAAAGATGTGGCAAAATATATAAGATGCAGGCAGGTACATGGAACAGATAATTAATTTATACCCCCCACCACCACCACCAAATAAGATTTAAGCTATTCATCAAAACTGAGACATGTGACCATAACTTGTGACTTGTTATTCTGGTGTTTTTATAAATGTAGATGAACTTCTGAGTGATCACCTGACACATGTTTTTTGTTGGCAACTCTTAGAGTTCAGCACTGAAATTCCCTAATGCAGTAAATGATGAGGATGATTGTTTGTTGTTTAAGGAATCAGAATTCAAACAGAATATTAACTTAGGAACATAGAAATACTTTCTGATAAGATTTGAATTTCTATTTGCTGAAGCTTCCTATTTCATGTAGGGATTCTTTGAACCATGATGTTATGTATATTACATTGTTCAAGGCAGTGTGGTTTTTACTTTCTTCCATAAACATGTTTAGTCTTACTTTAATCACTGTTTAATCCTATGTCCTACTCTTGGTCACATTTTATACATTTCATTGCATTTCATAAGCTATTGTATTATTTTATCATCACTGACAAAATCTGCCAAGAGAAGCTGGCATTTTTTTAGTAATCTTTTAATGCATTTTTAACTCCACTTAGTAACAAATGACATGTAAGCCATTAAATTATGGACATTGGAAACAAAAATTCATCTTTTGATGAGATGTTTATAGTTGATGAACAGAAAGTAATGTAGCAGTTGTACAAAACTGAATAAGCTACACTGAGGAAGTCGTCTCCCAAGGCTGCTAACATCTTTATTACAATATCATCTGTTCCTTCTGTTTTGTTCCTGTTCATCTAGGTTGGAACTAATAGAGACAAATATTTCAGGATCTTCTATATTTTTGCTTATTGCCGGTTTCCTTCTTTCATTGTGGAAGAGTTCCCTGACATATTTGTTTCCTCTTTGAAGAATTATTCCTTTCTCTATTATCAGTGTTCTGTCATTTGATTTTATGTCTCCTGTCACTGACCATGTCTTTTGGCCTCTGTTAATTCTTTTATATAGTTTCAGTTTATTTATTCTGCAGCACAATTTTTTGACAATGATTTTCCATAAGAATTCTTTATCCCTTTTTTTTTTTTTTTTGTACTATTTACCTCTTTTTTCTCTTATTTTATTTTATTTTTATTGCCTTTTTACACTCTGATCCTATCTCGATACACAACACATCTATTTTTGTATGTTTTTTTCCCCTTTTTACATTACCATTATCTTTATTTTTTTTATTTCAGCTTATTTTCTCCGCACCTTCCATTTTCTAACAATGATTTTTGTAAAAGAATTCTTTATCCCCGTTTTATGTGCTATTTCTTTCCTCTCTCTTTTTTTATTGCCTCTTTTGCTATGTTCCCACACTTTATCCTAACCCCCAAATCTCTCAGCACGAGCACCATCCACACCCCTGGTCCTATAATCCTTTTTCCTCTATGTTCAATATCTCACTCCCTTTCCACCCACCACCAATCACAATTTTTAAATCTAAGGTTATTTTCACAAAGTTTTGCACAGTGAGAAATCAAACAGGGAGCGTATTTTTTACTAAAAATTCCACCTACAAGAAGGACTCTACCCAGCGTCAAGAACTAATGTTGGATAGTCTCCACTGTCCCTCTGTTTATTTCTCGTATCTGCTGATGAAGAACACAGGCGTGTTTGAAAATTCCAAACTTGGAACCTTAATCTCCATGGTTCATTTTTGTCACGTGGTTAATATTAATAAATGCTTTTTGTGCTGATTACATCAGTACCCTTTCGTTTGACCAACTTATCTGCTCTATTTTATATATATATATATATATATATATATATATATATATATATATATATATATATATATATATGAATGGCTTGCCCCTTCAAGATATGGATGATCTTAGCTCTTTTTTTTTTTCTTTTTTTTTTTTTTTTTTTTTTTACTGTTTTCAGTAATGCTTGCTTTTTTATTTTCTTTGTGGTAATTGTTCTACCATCCATTTACTAAAACTTGTCAAGTAAATTTTGTCTATGGTTCCCACATCTTCATTTTGTTTTTATTTTGCTTTCAATGTTCCCTGTAAATATTAAATTGTTATTTCCTTATTGTGTGTCCTTGTAATTTCAGTTAATCTTTTTCTGCTTGTTTTTACCAGTTTCTTTGTAAAACTTCCTCATTTCTATGTGGTATTCTCAATGTTCCCCAATAAAACCATATCTCTGTTGCTTCAAGTCATTTATTCATTTGTAAGGAAAGCATTCAACATTGACTGTCAGGAATTTAGACATTACATAGCCGTCCAGCACTCTTTTCTTTGTTACTTAAATAAAGAGACACTTTTTTCCGTTTTAGGGAATTCTGGTTTTTCCCCTGTTTTCAGTATAGATTTCTGTTTTTGCTTCATTATAATACTTAGTGAAAAAGTATAACAATATATATAAATATTATTAAAACAAGAAAATAAAAGGAAAATGAAAAATTTTATTCGCTGGAATATCCACCCATTAGATAAGTTGCTCCAGCTTGATAGGCTTTCATACCTTATACTTCAGTCTTTAATCTAACTTTAGTTTCTGAGTCAACCCTTGCAAAGAATTCTACAGTTCTAAATAAGAATTCTACAAGTGGCAAAACCTACAGAAAGGTAACACCACAAAGTCATCTCAAGACAAAAAATGACATTATCATTTGGTTACTTTATTGAAATTATTAAATAAATTTTGAAGTCTAATTCATGAAATTTGTCTTTCTGAAATGTAAAATGCACCCCCCTCTATCATCATGTGTGATAGGAAAAAGCAAGGATAAAACAAAAAATCTTAGTCCTTTCTTCTTGCTTTCCTCTTGTGTAAAAGTTCTTTCATTTCCATTTCTGAATCTACCATCAACACAAGAAGAGTAAATAGAATAATATACATTGTATTTTATAACAACAGATCTGCCAGAAGGATTGGTTAAAATTCAACGAGAAAGAAGTTGTTTTTAAAAGAAAGAAAATAATTTCTAAAAGGAATTTCAATTTTTCCCTATCTTTTCTTGAATTTTTTTTTTTTTTTTTTATTACATCACAGAAAATAATGTATCAGGAAAATATATGTCTTCATTGATTATTGATTATTTTTTTCTTATTTCTTTTATGATAGAAAACGGTATTGGAGGAGGCCCAGCAGAATGAGATCCAGAAGAAACCGCAGATTCCAGATACATTTGACAATGCCACACGGCTGCTCAATGAATACCAACTGGATGAGTCGGAACGCATGTTCCTACGGCTACACAGGCAAGCCTTGTGCAGCCCCATTGACCAGCGACAGTCTTTGGTACGCGTGTTAATGAACCTGGCAGAAATCTGTGTTCGACGCAGCCGAAGATGTCGTGAAAACCCAATGGAGAAGCAATGGCTGTGTACACATGCCATAGCCTTGCTTCAGAATGCCAGCGAAATCTGTGAGAAGGCCCTTCAGGAAGATCCAGAGACGACGGATGTGTCCTGGTTTCAACAAAACCTACAGATGATCAGTACCAAACTGAAGCCTGTGGAGGACAACCAGAGTCGCATCCTTTACAATTGGCTGAAAAACGAGGAGAAAATGATGGAGACTTTAAGGCCTCTATTTGCTTCAACGCCATCAATTCAAAGCAAGAATTTTCCCCTCACACCAAGTGTACCACGGCAGAATCCATTTCCAGGAATGCCCTGTTTTCTGTCCTCCGATACATCTTCCAACAAAGACAACTTTGCTGAACGCTTACGTTGGCTGGCCAAGTTTTGGCGTTATTGCCGAGATAGACTGCGAAACAAGAATTTTAAAGAGATCCTGGAGAGACTCTCGGAGAAGGTGGAGGAAGAGATGAGTAACTTTGAAACACCTGACAGTCCAGGTAGCGAAAACAACAATAATGAAAAGCAATTTGAAGACGTCTTTTACCTTGACGTGGAAGAGGTACGGAACATTGGAAATATCAAAGAATTATCCAATGTCAACTCTCCTGTGCGTCAGTACTCTCTCTCATACGAACTTGCCTCCAGTGATGTGGACGTCGAAGGGTGGGATTTTTTTCTTGAAGAGCGTAAAAACTACAAGTTTGATTGTGTAATCCAAATGTCACCGAGAGCTGAAACTGAGAAAGATGATACGACATTCATCATTGACACAGAGCTGAGCAATGACTCTCAGTCAAGGGTAATGGAACCGGAGTTGATCTCTCCGCTGCACGAACACAGCATAAGTCTCACCATTGTCCGTTCACTTGTCAAGCTTGCCGAGAGGCTAGCCAAGGAAGAAGACTACTCAAAAGCTGAAGCTTTATATGAGCAGATTTACATAATTCTCTTTGAGATTCAGGATTGCAGCACATCGGTGATGCGGCTGCGAGCTAGCACAATGAAGAACCTGGGAATGCTCAAGTGTAAACTCAGCAAAGGAGATGTAGGTGTGAAAATGCTAAAGAAAGGTCTTCAAATGTGCCGAGACCTTGGAGACAGTGACGTTGACAGTGATGTCGCAATTGCCATGTTTGAACTTGGCAATGGCTACATTGTTGAAAAGTGGAACAATGAATCCTTCTTTGACATTGTCATCTCTGTCATTGCCGAGTCATTTGAGAAAGAATTTTCTGATCCAGACAACGAAACATCTTCAAGCCAGAACTCCCAAACTGAGAAAGAGTTTAGCAAAGACGAAGAAGAGAAAGAGAGAGAAAAAATTGATGACAAAAACATTAAAGAAGCCGTTTCCTGTTTTGAAGAGGCAATCAGTATATTGGAAGAGGTCTCTCAACGAGACGAAAAGCAGACTGACGTGTTGGCCAAGGCCTACTTGAAGCTTGGAGATTGCCATTTTATGATGAAGGAATTCAACGAGGCCCTCATCTGCTTCGAGAAATCTTGGACGCTCTTCAATTCCCAAGGGCAGTCCGCTGGGAGGGCACTGTTTTTAGACAATGCACATGTGCTTCTTATGTTGGGAGTCTCCAGTTTCATGTTGCATGTGTATCCACGTACCGTCTCAGTGTTTGAACTTGCTTACAGAATGCTCCGATACGTCTACGGCCTGGCCTCTCAAAACTTTTTCGTCGGCCTCATCCTGTCACTGCTCGGCATCACCTACTACAAATTGAAGTACTATCATAAATGTGTCTCTGTTTGCTTCCAGGCATTTGAGATCTTCTCAAACCTCTACCAGAACCGCCTGTCCTCCCTACCGAAACATAAATTTTGGCTGGTGTGCCAAACCCTATATGTCCTCGGAAACTCTTACAACGTGCTAAACTTACAACACAAGGCGATCAAGTATCTGTCGTTAGGACGATCGCTGATGATGTCGACAGACACTGCTGACAAGAGACAGCACATGAGAATCCTGCAAATACTTGGCGACTGTTACTTTGCCCAGTATGATTACAAGACTTCATTGGAATTTTACAACGAAGCCCTTGGTTTGGCTGACGAAAAGGACAGTGAGGAGGACTTTGACCCAAATCAATGCTCTGAAGACATGGCTTTGCACAACCAGTTGCTTAGCCGATCAGCAGACGCACACATCAGCATGAGACAGTATCAGAATGCAGTGCACTATCTCGAGCAGGCGAGGGACATCCAAGACATCTTGCAGGAGGACATCAAGGGCGACTTGGTCAGCACGTTGAAACAACTTGGCCAGATGCATTCGATGGCGGGCGATGTGGACAAGGCCATAGAGTCCTACAATGAGTCCATTGAAATCTTTAAAGAGATCCATGGCAAACTGGAACCAGAGATGTGTGAAACATTAGGCAACCTTGCGACTATGTGCTACGTAAAGGCTTGTATTTGCGAAGACATCGACCAGGAATTGCAGATGATTCTGCGAGCCGAGCAGTACTTCCAGGATGCGCTCACCATGGAGATGAACCACTGTGTGTGTGTGAAATATGCAAACTTTCTCTACAGCCAGGGAAACTATGATGATGCCATCTTATACCTTGAGGACTGTCTCAAAATCCAAACCCCATTCCCTAATATCGTGTATGGTGGTCTGGAAAAAGTGACACTACCTGAGTTACTTCAGGAAGAAGTTGATGCTCAAGAGGAAGTTGTGCTTCCTGCCTCTTCGCTTGCTTACTACCTTCTCATTTTATGTAACAGGCTAATGAACCGGGCGTCAAGAGCAGAGAAATACATCATTTTATTAATGGAAGAAGCATATTTGTTTCAAGACCCATTGCTTCACTCTTTGCTTGGTTACGCGCTGATGGAGCTGTCCCTGTTTCAGGAGGCTGCACTTTCTTTCCTGGAAGCAGCCATTATGCAACCAGAGTATTTCCTTGCTATGGATAATTATTGCATCTGTTTGTGTGTTCTTGTCCTTTACACATTTAAGCAAGCGGTGATCACCATACTGAGCAGTGTTGGGGTGGAGTTTGAGGAATACCTTTATGACCTTTCTCCCTCCATCACGAATGGCCAGATAACACCATGTTATCTTGAAATGTCTGATACAGAACTGCAAGAGATTTTCACCTGATACTGTGATATACATTTATATAATGTGTGTTTATGTGTGTGTGTCTATATATATATATATATATATATATATATATATATATATAATGTGTTACATTTTTAATGATTTTTTAACAAAAAAATGAATTCTTTTTCATTATTATTTTGTCTGTTTTTTTTTCTTTTCTTTTTTTTTTTTTTTTTTTTTTTTACTTTGACCTTCATTAAATTTGATTCCCTCCAAAAAATTAAAAAAGAAATTTGAAACAAATAAAAAAGAAAATGAAAAAATAAACAGGGACTAGGTTAATGTAAAGTTAAAAAAAAAAAATTTTTTTTTTTTTTTTTGTGAAATATTGTGCCTGAAAGGTTTTTTGCATTTGGCAGTTAAACAAGCAGAAGAAAAGAAAAAAATGGCTTTTTTAAAAGAGTTTATTTTGCTGTTCCTGTTTTGAATCAGCACCTAGAATTTTCCTTTTCCACTAACCCTCTGCTCTCTGCAGAAATAGTGTTGGGTGCAAAATGATGATGAAGATAATGGTGAATGGGGAGGGTAAAAATCACTGTTCCCAATGCATAATCTGAAATTTATTACTTATTCTCTCTCTCTCTCTCTCTGCCACACCATGTGACTGTGTGGATAGCTCTGTGTGTGTATATATATATATATATATATATATATATATATATATAAAATTCATCACTTTACTGATTGATGTTATATATAGCACATGTGTATGTTAAACCATATATATTTGAATGTGTGTGTGTGTGTAATATATATATATATATAATATGCATTCACTCATGTATATATTTATATGAAAATATAAACACACACATTACAGCACAGGAACTTGTGTACATATATGCCTCAGTTAACCTTCACATATATTTAGATAAATATATGATTGTGTGTGTGTATATATATATATATATATATATATATATATATATATATATATATATAAACAAGCACTTGTATGTATGCACATGTGTATAAAGATGCATATATAAGTTATAGTGTCACTACAAAGCAGTATAACAGCTACTGAAAATGAAATCTGCAAGCCAAATTCAAATTCACACCTAGGTTATTTACTTTTGCTTTGCATTGATGCTCTTGTGAAAGGCTTGGATTCACTTTTTGCGTTGTGCTGTTACCAGATATTTTGATAAAATATTTCTGGCATATTATTTTGGTTGACTGGTTGGTGGGGGATAGTGAGTGAATGTATAGCCAAACCACTCTTTACTACTACTACTACTACCGCTCTACCAATTTTAACAGGATTAAGCCATAGATTAAATATATATGTGCATAGATTGCAGTTATATGTCTTATATATAAAACCAGTGTAAATACATTTGCATCTCTATCCATTAGGTGTAATTACAAATAGAAATATATTTATACACCTATTTACATGTGTAATATGTGGGCTTAAATGTATGTACCATCTTTATATATGCATTAATGTGTATACATAAAAATATATAGAGGTATGACTTCTGTAATGTGTAAATAAATATATATATATATATATATATATACACACACACATTTATGTTTTTAAGATTGTATCTATTTTCCTGTGTGCATGTGTATCAGTGATGGAACAATTTAAAATTTCAGTAAGAAATATAATTAAAAATGTTGCAATAATTCCCTTATACCCAGCAATTTAAAAAATACATCCCAATAGAAATCCTGACTGCTAGCTATATGACAGAAGTTTGAATATATATATATATTCAGAACATTTAGGTGTGTGTGTGATTGATGTAATGGATTGTGACTCCGAAGGAGAAATTGGATAGCCAAGTTCTAATTTCATTCACACTTACATGCAAATACCCTTGGGAGAGGTATGAATCCATCTCTTTATCTCTCCCCACTAGATATGGGTTAAATAGTAGGACAGACTGAGCTCTTTAGCCTTGGCTAGCAAGCAGTCTTGGAGAAGGACAACTCTGAATTCAAAACCTGAGCAAGATCCTTTGGACACCCTGTAGCACATTATGTGCACCAGTTTGTATTTGGTTCTTCACCACCATAAAATCTATGTGCACATGACAGGTCTTCTGGCTGCTTGCTTTTAGGAGTGGAACTGTTGGACACTCTATACACTGAAGGCAATGAAAGAGTTCAATATTTATTATATATATATATATATATATATATATGTGTGTGTGTGTGCACACTTATTTGCAGGAGTACTTCAATAAATGTGATAAACCATAATGATATCAAGTTTTATTAAATGTTTTCATTTTCTGTTAAATTCATTTGAAAATCGAGTAAGCTCTTTAGATATTAGACATTCCAGTTTATTCATTCAATTCCAGAAATTTCTCATGACTTCTGGGATAGTTCCATCCATTCCCAGTAAATGTTGTAAAGACCAGAAAAGTCTGTCGAAAGAATCCTTTTGATTCAATAATCAAAGCAAAAGGATTTTACTGTTGTAATTATTTCTACACAATTTTAAAGACCACTAAAAAATATCAAAGTTAAAATTTAAAAGAATTTTAATAATATAGCAGGGAACAGTTTAAATAATTTACGTTAATGTTTTTTATATGTTCTACAGTTCATGTTTATTTTTTTTTCTTTCTACAAGGATAGACTGGCATCACTGTCATAGTTTTTTTTAATTAACTCTCTCTAAGTGGTAGAGGAGGAATCACTTCTCTAAATATTGAATGAAGTATAGAATATATTTGCTTTATTTAAGAGAGAGTAAATGTATGTGTGTATGTAATATGTGCAGAAACTTTTCATTTTTGCTTGTCATTCAATTATTTTGGGTTCTATTCTTAAGGTATTTTTCTCTTCATTGATTTGTTTTTACAAAAATCTAACATGATGGAATTATTACAAATCCTCCTCATCATCATCATCAACATCATCATCATTTTTTCTTTTTGTTTGTTTGAAATTTTCATAGACAGAAGTTTGAGGAGTTCACAAATTATCTACAAATTTTTTGGAATCCCTACTTTGCATGTGTGCATTGATATACATTTATACATTGTGTGTGTATGTGTGCATGTATGAGAAACTCGTAATGTGTTTGTGTATTGTTTTGGACTTCCTACCGCAGTCTCTTCACAAGATCCATTTTTGGGAGCTTTGCCCTTAGCCTTCTCTTTTTATTAACATATATTATAGGCCTGCAATTACTGACACTCACAAAATGGCCTCAATCATTTCTTGTAGATATTGTTTGTTGGTGATGCAGAAGGAAAGAAATGCAAGACAAAAACTTTTTCTGAATTCTGAAAATTCTTCCAAAGTCTGTTATTCTCATGACTTAGATTTTCTTGTCAAGAGATCCTACAAAACGTCTTCATGCAAAAGTCAAAGACATTCTGTTATTTTTTACTATGTCTGATTCTACTCCATAGAATTTTTTACAAGTTTGGTTTGAAGGGATTTTACTTGAAACAATTGATGTTTTTCTACCCAACAACCAAAATATACTTCTGAACAACCTCTGAATCATAAATGACCTAACTGAAATTTAATAGATTTTTTTTTTTTTTTCAAACTATGTCTTTTCATAGTGGAATCAAGCCCCGATTTGCTGTGTGCACAATAGTATACCCTCCTCCTTTATGATAGAAATTTATGTATTAGAATTAGACTCTTCTTTGGGTTGCTCATGATAAAAAAAAACATGCATACACAAATGTTTGATAAGGATCTATTTTACTTATTTTTCTCCTAATTTTAAACTATTTACTCTTGGCATCTGTATTTCGTTATTGTTTATTTCCTAATTACAAGATTCTATTAAATTTTCAGAGATTATCATTATTTAAGACAAGTATCCTCATCTTGATTGTTTTTACAGACATTTCATCCAATTTGTTCTTTGCTCTTTTTCAGATCTTTGCTGCACTCAGTAGCAATGTGAAGAAAATCATACTGACCATAAATGTTGCATTAAAAACAATAAAGATGAAGATACTAATCAAATAAATGTGTAGGATAAAAGTCTTTTCTAATATTCTTAAAGTAGAAAGATTGATGCTGCTCTTTTCTTTTTGTTGTTCATCTTCATCTTGACTGATAATTAGTGACAGATTAAATTCTCAGGCATCTTTTGTTGGGTATTGTTAGAATTTCTAGAACAAATCTGAACAATAAATATTTGCTATTTTTAATATTCTCTAAATCTCATCATCATCTAGTGATAAGACGAAAATCAGGCACTTTTACAAATAAGTGTTCATATACGTGCTTTTACTAATTATATCTCACCAAATACTAGTAGTCTATCACATCCCTAAACCTGTGCCTCACTAACCCTGCCTTTTTTAAAAAGTTACTAGCATTTACACTTACAAGGGCTCAAGCCATACCTTTTAAGATTGTTCAAATGTTAGTGCTGGCTAATCATTTAGTGACTAACACATAACAGCAAATGTCATAAGTTTAAGGAAAAGCAAACAGTTAAATTCTTGTGTTTTTATATTAAGATATTTAGTCATTCAGAACAGTCTTGGTTTTTTTTTAATTGGTAACATTATGTATCCGTGTAAAGAGATTTTTGTGCCCAGTTCACATATGGTACGCATATGCGTGATGGCTACTAACACATTTTAGACTTGTCACATTCTGCTTTGAGTGGGCATGTTGTTAAATACTATAACAATTTTCAATAAAATAAAATATAAAAGCAGACTTCTCTATTATCTTTCTGTCTCAACAATAATTAGACATTTGTTTTTAACTATTTGACAGGCATGAATATATCACTTGGTTATAAGAAGAACTAAAATTAAAATCCAACTATTCAGATTTACTACTGTTATCAACAAATTAACAAGTTTGTTCACTCATTTCTCTTTTTACTTAATTCCAATCTACTTGAAGTCCTTCACTTAATTACTCTCTCTCAATAGAAGAAGCGTGTGTCACTCCTTGTATGTCAATCAGTACTTACCCACCCTTAATCACTTTGCTCAAATTGCAACTAATTTTCTTTCTTTTCATTAAGCAACTCCGCCTCTTCTAAGAGTAGACAACTCTTGTTCACCTTTGTTGGAAATTTCTGATTCAAGAGCTGTACTAGTGTTTGCAATGTACACTTGTACATAAATACTTATTATTCTAATCTTCTTTCTTTCTGTCCAGTTTTCTTTCTCCTCTGAAATTTACTCTTTCCCTGCCCTGTTCTCTTTTCTCTTCTTTCTCTCACACTCTCAGTCCATCCGCCCCTTGTACCATTTCCTTTCTGCTAAAATTGTTTCTCTTTTATTCCTTAGAATAATAAAAATAGTAATAAAGAGGAAAGCTACTTTATTCAGCAACTCACTACTCTTGTTTTCACTTTCTGTGTCCACCTTAACCTGATCCAAAATTCACCATCTTCGCTTTTCATTATTTCTGTAGTAAAACTTCACTGACCACAAGACAAGATAAATATGTACATGTACACACGCACACACACACACATTGGCAGTAGGAGTTTACAGTTACTTAATCCTTTGCTATAAAGACTTAGTAGTTATTACATTTGTTTTTACGTTCATATACATTGAATCTTTTATTTTATACAAGTGCATAAATTTACACAAAGCTTTTATGCATATATTCTGTTTGTTTTATATGCATATATTGCACACCAGAATGCTTCTTCAGTGACGTCTATTTTGGGGTCATAGAAAGCTTCAGGCCATCAGACTTTCTCTCTCATGAGCCTAGCCAAAAGCCATCATTTCTTGACTAGCATTCTGGCATAGTTTATGCATGAGTTCAAAAATTGTAAACAATATATATATATATATATATATATATAAAATACAAATATGAAATTTGTCACTTAGTGGATTGGTGTTAGATTCAGTACCCCAATGCAAGAGTTTCATATGCAAACCTTGTAATCATTTGTTCCACTCATCAATTGAGAACATTTTATGTACTAGTGGGTTAGTTTCTGTTTACATACAAGAGATATTTGTGTATGCAAACACACACACACATACATACACACACACACATATATATATATAATTTCACATGTGTAATCATGAAATTTATATAGTGTCTGTGTGTGTGTGTGTGTATATATATATATATATATATATATATATATATCTATGCATCTACATACCTGTGCTAATGAAAGTTTGCAAATCTGATAGTGATGTTTAACACTTCATAGCTTATAAAAGATACTTATTATTATTATTATTATATTATTTTTATTATAATTACAATAAAAACATTTTATATCGCTACACAAAAACTTTCATGTTTCAGTATTACGATCATACTTCTTCAGGCAATGGTAGATAACGTGTGTGTGTGGCCTTTAAAACTGTGCCTGCAAATCTGCTCTTAAAAATGCTAAGCTTCGCAATAAATGGCCATTCTCGAAACATTTTTCTACAAATGCACACCTTTTTTAAATTGTCTTTTTCTTCTTGTTCCCTTTTTCAAATTCTTTCCTCACCCACATCCAGTGTTATGAAATAAAAATAAAATGGTTTTGGTCCAACTTGTCTCTACAGAAAAACAAAAATCTTTTGCATAAAATGGACTTCCATATTCATTTTCTGGCCATGTTTGTTTTGCTGTGACTGACCAAAGGTTGTACACTTACTATTGTTGTCCAAGAATGCCCTACTCATCCAGGTGACTTATCTGAAGATTGTCTCAATTTGACAGACAGACCCCTCCCTGAATAGATTCCAGCCAGCAAATCAAAATTGCTCCAGTCACCAAATGGTACTACAATTATTGACAAACTCTCACAGACCAACATGGTTAAAGTCTAAGTTCATTTTCTTGTAATTGACTTAGGTTAGCCTATGAAAAACTGAACGTGGAATTCTTTTGGTCACACCCTGAACCAGATATTCATTTTACCCCCTATTTTTGACTGGCTCAACCTCTAACATTTATCTTTTGTGACATCAAACTCACCTTGGTAATGTGTTTAAGAATTTCTGTATTGAAAAATGATTCTAATATGCAGGTTTGTTGGACTTGATATTTACTAAATTTGGCTTAGTCTGGCACAAGGATATACATACAGAGCACCCAGTGACAAACCACTACATTAGTGAGTAATCTAATGAAACACTGAAATTGATTCTGGAAGAAGTGATTTGTCTAAATGAACTAAAAAGAGGTTGAAATGACCTTCATAGTTAAAAATCCCAGTAAAGCTTAGCTAATCAGTGTGATTTTGATTAAGCAAATAAAAAGGTTGTAGTCTTGACACATTGACTACTTATTTATGAATTCAGTTATGATTGATTCTAATCAAAATCCTAATCTTCCAAAATGTCTAACAGTTGTTCTCAACATTTTTTGTCCAAAGTCAGAATGTCATTCCCCTACTTTCCAAGCTTGTTTGACTCAAAATAATGTGCATATATTATTAAAAATCTTCATTCTTTTTCAATATTAAGACTTATACAAGGATTATTTTTTATAGAAGAGTTTTACAAATTTAATAGCAACAGAAAATATTGATGAATTTTTAAGCTAGGCTTTAATTCATAACTAATTATTAAATAAATTGAAATATACTTAAATAAATAAAAAAAATACAATAAAATACCAGGATATTGTAATTCAATAAACAAAAAATTTAATAAAAGGTCAGGGTATTTAAATCAGTTTTATTCTGATGAAGATTACAATCAATGAGAAACTTGTGAAAAAGTAAAAGATTTTTCCTCCCTGACCCCTGAAATACTCCCCTGGTCTATTAGGATATTTAGTAATATTGCGTATCCAGTGAAGATTGAACTCCCTATTCAGTAGTTTATGATCAACTAGACTAGCTCATTAACCATTACTCTATGCTGAGATGCTCTTATCAGAATAGAGAGTGTGTGCAATAAGCAAAAAATTAAAATATTTTTATTACTGATCCAAAATTGGATTCCTACAAGCAAGATTTCTTCAATAAAGGAATCCTGTTATGGCCAAAATGAGTTTTTTCAGAAACTGCCTTGATTATTATGATAATTGGTTTGAAAGTTTTCTCCAAAAATAACATTACCAACTTGATGAAGGGTTCTATCACTCCCTCTTTATTCTCATTCATTGACTAAAGGTTACCTTCCCAAGACCAAATAGACAACCTTATTACAATAACCAACCCAAAAGAAGGGCTTGACTTAGTAAATGTCCAGTAAGGAGCCACAACAAATTGCTGAAGTGTTTTAAAATTATATTTAAATATTATTCTTCCTATCAGAAGAAGACTTCATTGGCCAGACTGGTTTGGTAAGGATCAGTTGACCATTACAGAATTGCTGTGAGTAAGCAGTGTCTCCATACTATAAGTTAATGGTGAAATGGATTCAAATCTATTCATTTGGTCTAGATGACTGACCAACTTTGTATTTATATCTGGTCAATGTAATCTGTTTTCCCCAATGATCTTGCTAGAATTGGTTAACACTGACATGAATGTGACTAGTATCAATTGGTGCCCACCTGAATCTGAAAGATGACAAACTGTGAGAGGAATTTGTTACCATTTATATTTACAGAGAAAAAAATACTTTAGTGAAAGATTGTTTTCAGAAACTAAACCAGATATTAAGAGATTGAAAAATGTCCTTAGAAACAAAGAAAAAAAAAAGAGTGCTAGATTACTATGTAACATCTCCTCTCCTCCATAGCAGTGAATGGGAGACAGATAAAAAAAAAATTGAAGCAACAGGAACATATTTTTACCAACAGATATTGACTATGTTAGAAACAAGGTTATAAGAAGAGGAGCAACAACAATGAAATGGCGAAGACAACTGAAATTTTGGGGAGACATAATGAGGAAAGAAGGCTTGGAGAATTTAACATTTATAAGGCACATTCAAAGAAAGATTAAACACTGAATAATCTACTTGGCAAGTTTGACAGTGGAACATATAACAAGTGGGGGGGGGTCATAACAAAGTAAAAATTAGAGCAATAAATGATGAAAGTTGTGATCACCTACATCTTGAAAGGAGTATGTACCACAGGTAATACTTTTGAAATATATCGCAAAACAATTTCCTACTCACAAATCTGAAAGGTAGTTTTTGGTTGGTTTATTTAAGTACTATTTTGGCTGTTAGCAATTTGTCTAATCTTGGTTTATCTAATTTCTTATTTAAGATAATAAAAAAAAATTTAAAAAATTCTCATATATCTTTAGGAGAGTTTCTAACTTTACAAAACTCCCCATATCCTCCTCCCGCCAAATATAGTTGGATTCACATGAGTGCCTGCAAGAGGATGGTGGTTGGTAAGATATTTAAAACAAGCCAATTCTAGTGAGTTTGATTTTCACTGGGTATTCTATTAATATAACCTTGTACCAGACAAGGCTAAGCTTTGTAAATATATATATGTACTTATGTAATTTTATTAAAAAAAAGTGTCTGCTGTATGTTATTTGATATGACAGATTTCCACATTGTATTTCTGGATTTCATTTTTCTCTTTTTGCTTTACTGTAAAAAGAAGATAAAAAATTGTACATTATTTTTAACTTTGCTAAAAGATCAAACATTTTTGGCACTGCCTTGGAATTCTTCAACCCTGAGTTCTTCCACTTCAAACTCCTTGAGAGTTCAAGAATTCTTAAGTTGAGAATCATTGGCTTAAGATAATGGGAAAAAAAATGACAATAACAATATGATGATAAGGGGTAATTCTGTTCAGGTTAAGAATCTGAGATTTACTGTCAGAAACAAAAAAAAATCCAAAGAATTTAATGTGCCCCTTTTGAAATACATAAGTCAGCCCCAAATAAATCCAATACGTTAGCTTGACCTAGGTTCACAAAAATTTCTTATTCAATACTATTGGTTCGATTTTACTCATTTACAGTGACTATAAACACAATAATTTCATCTTTTCATTAACTGGATATTTTTTTTCTCATTCCTGCAAAATCTAGGTTATGAAAGCGTAAAGAATAAAAATGATTTTATCAACTTTCGGGCTAAAATTCATTTAGTTTGTTAGAAAAAAAAAATGCAATATAAGAACTGATAAATGAAAAAAAAATTAAATATATATATATATAAAAAACTTGTGAATGATACCTAAATCCTGCCAATATGAATGGATTTAAAAATTTTCTTCAAAATATTTCTTTCTTGCTCATTATCACTTTAGCTTCAGTAGAAAGGAATTATGTGTAGAAGAACACATAATTTGTAGCACATGGATTTATTTTGTGGTCGACTATTTAAAAATAGGCTGTTATTTGCAAAAATAAATAAAGCAACATTTATGCAAATGAAATGATTTCATTGATTTCTACTATTGGAAAAACATGCTCCGTTTATTGCTGAAAAAGAAAAAAAAGATACAATTTACAATTGGCCTTATGAAATTTTCATAATGTGCTCTTTTCTGTTTTACAAACTTCATGATAGTCTGGTCTATATTAAGATATTTTCAATAAAAGTTCAAAATACTAAATGCATTCTTTGATGGACAACCCACATGCATTTTGTGGCATGTGTGTCCATTTCATAGTCAAACTATGTTTGCTACTCAGTGCAGAAACTGTGTACATTGCCTTGTTTGTCGCATCAAATATCCAAGGTGACTGTGAGCTTGTTATGAAATGTTTTCACAAGTTTCAAGATGAAGTATTTAACCTTGGCAGTAGAAAGTACGTGGAATTGTAATGATTACATGTTAACAAATCAAAATTTGTTCAGATTGTTGATTAATATATGTAATCAGTCTCTGACAAAAAGAGAATAGAGATAGGCATTAATTCAACAGGAGCCTGCATAAGAACACTTAAAACAGCTTCATTTGATGCCTGTTAAAATATTTGTAATTCCCAATTATTGATCCAATAGTTTATGAAGCCAATCATTATTTATTCAAGTCACACTGATTATGAATCTAATCTTGTTCTGTGGATTATCCAATTTTCCAGATTAGAAACTAAAATAAATCTTCTAATCTTCATCCTGATATTTTTATCTGCTATATCTTAATATTTGGTAGTTTTTTCTCATGCCTTAATGAGTAGTGACTACCAAATATTAACAAAAAAATAAAAACATTTTCTAATATTCAATATAGTGTTTTTAACAACCTTTTTTATTTGTTAATTAAAAAAGATGTTAGATTTTTCTGAAATTTGGTATATGAAATATATATTTTAATATAGCTTTAATATTTCCCAAAACCATTTTCTACTTGACAAGCATTTATTTATTTATAGGTCTACAAAGAATAACATCAACACTAGTCAGCATGTTGACTTGATATAATAGTTAAAAATTTTGTTGAAAATATTCATAAATTCTATTACAAAATAATGAAAGTTAATTAAAATAAATGTGAAATAGTTTATTTTATTACTGTAGACTCTAAATTTTTCTATGCTAGCATTTCCTATTTAACAGATCAGAACGATGTGTACAAAAACTTAGGACACTGGAAGCAAAAGTTCTCTTTACTATTCCTCTTCTTAACCATTTGGAACCAACAGTTGGCACAAAATAATAAGAGAAATTTGTTTATCTTCAGTCTTCTTGTATTGTAACTCCAAACAATTGATAATGATTAAATTTATAATGATTATCATGGATGAGCTGACAGTCTATTTCACTGATATGATTGATGTCACACTTTGACAGTGATAGAATTTAAAAAGTTCACTTAGGACACAAAAACTTTCAGTGAAATTTCTCCTAAATATCCTGCCTAAAGCATAAAAGCTAAACCAGCCACTCTATGTGTCTTTTATATATATATATATATGTATATATATATATATATATATATATAAAAAGAGTGTATTTTGAGTGAAATGTGACACTTGGATTGGAGTCTTTAAAAATATGTTTTTCTGTATAAATATTTTGTAATAAGTAATTCATCTGTAGTATTATTTTCCCCAAATTTCTATTCTAGGGAATAATCATTGTTAGAAATTGTTCTACCCACAATTGCATCTTCCACTCTTGCATTTTCTCTCTCTTTTTCTTCTCTTTCATTCAATTCTGAATTCTGTCTCCCTCTTTTTTTTTCTTTGTTATCCAATCTCTCTCTCCTTTTTTCTCTATGCACTCTCTCTATTTTTCCATTCCTTCCATTCTCTTGTTTACATTTATTTCAGCCTCTCTTTCACTTTGCCTATACTCTTTCTTTCCTTTTTGATTTTACCTTTGTCTCTTCTATTCTTGTTTTCTCTCTCTCTCTCTACTCTCAGTTATCTCTCTCTCTCTCACTACTTTTCTATTTTACTTAGACATTCAAAACCCAAAAGATTAACTATATATTCTACAGCTTTGTATTTTATCTCTGATGTTAGTTAAGAACAACCAAAAATGAATCATAACCTTAAATCTTTTTTTTCTTCTTAAATTCCTTGCTTGTTTTGTCTGTTTCCTTCCAACTGCTGACCAATAACAGACAAAGGTGCATTTGACTGTCTTCTAACTATTCAAACTTCAATTTTATAATCTAAGCACTGCCTTTAGAATCTTTCTCAATCACAGTAGTCAAGCAAACAATGAATAAAAAACAATCTGGGATTTGTTCTGATTTGGGATTTTCAAAAATCAGACGATATTTAACTTGAATTATTTTTTTTTTAAATTATAAAATGCTTTTTGTTTAAGAGTCATTTGTTTTTCTCTTTCATTCTTAACGTGATAAAAATGAATTTGAAATGATAAATTGCAATTTCTAATATTAGTTATTTTTTCAAGAAATAAAGTTGTAAAGTCAGATTTTTCAAAGAA
Organism: Acanthosepion esculentum; assembly: GCA_964036315.1. Lineage (NCBI taxonomy): Eukaryota > Metazoa > Mollusca > Cephalopoda > Sepiida > Sepiidae > Acanthosepion > Acanthosepion esculentum. The sequence continues at coordinate 5,350,501 of OZ038477.1, forward strand.
TTCCTTTTTAATATTGACTTAATGTTTGCATTAAACCAGAATAAACATCAATGTAATTTCATTCAAATTAAAATCAGCCTACCAGAAGAAAGTGAAATATATGAAATAATATTTTCCTTTAATGCTATTTCATATCTATTTAAAGCTATTAATTCTAATCCTTTGAAATGTGAAGACTTAAAAAACTGATAAATTTAAATATTCATTCTTCAAGCTCCATTCTCAAAGTCTGTAGTGAAATTAATTTGCCAAAATAAGAATGTTTTTAAAAAAGGATAGCCATAGTAACAATAATAAACATTTCTTACTAATTATTCTTAAGATACTCATCTAAAAACATTCTATTTCCATTCTGTCTATTAGTGAAATACAAAAGTTTTGGACACAGATTATTACTCAGAGTTGTTCAAACTATTGATTAAAATTGTTCGTGTTGTTACCAGAACTATGGCTCAGTTAAAATATTGGAAGGATAACGACACATCTGAAAATGTATGGATAATTGGATTTCTTGAAGTGTTACAGAGTAATAACAATTATATCATTTCAAATAAAAAAGCTTTTTTTCTTTTTGGCTTAATATAAGAAACAAAACTTTTGACTCAATCTGGCATATGTTGTTCTCCATTCATTTACTTATAAATTTTTGAGGATTTTTCCTAAAAGAAAAAAATAACTTTGTAAGAAACGTTTATCTTTACAAACAGAATCTTTATTCAGTGATTTTTAAAGATTTATTGGATACTCAAAATTACCCCAGTATCTTTTCAAACAACATCACCACCACCACCACCACCACCACCAGAACCTTGCTCACTGACCACTGGTCATCAGTGCTTATAGCTTGACTTCAAGCAATTAATGCACCTGCCCACTGCCCACACTTGTATATATATATATGTATATATATATATGTATGTATATATATATATATATATATATATATATATATATATATATATATAGCCAGTGCCTCTGTTCCTGCATTCTTTTGAAACTCTCTTTCCACACAAACTCTGTGATAGCAAAACATCTTAGGCTTTTAAACAGCTTAAAATTATGCCTTTTTTTTTTTTTTTCTTTAAAAAAAAAAGGATTTATTTCAGCTTGAGGGACATTGTTGGTTTGAGCCTTTTGTGAAAATACATTGCCTTGGCAATTCTGCTCAGTTTTTAATTAATTTGCAAAACTTTGTCATGTTACAATGATCGAATTTTTAAAAAAAAGAAAATTGTCCTTCAAATTGAAAAATCTTCATTTAAGTTGAGCCTCATTTTCTATTATACATACAAGATATTCACTCACATACACATTTCTCTCCCCTTCTTATATATATATATGTATATATATATATATATATAATATATATATATATATATATATACACACACACTCACTCACACATACATACATACATATTTACATATGTATGAGAGGGTGCAAAAAAGTTCTTGATTAGGCCGAGATAAGAATGACCTTGAGCCATACATTCTATCCCACATATTTACCCCATCATCACCAGTTCACCACACTTGGCACATTGTTTCTCAAGTTTCTTTAATTTAAAAAATATACTGATGCTTATTAAAACACTGATTTTGCAAAGTGGGTTCAGGTGAGAACTTTTCAGCACCTCTCTCATCACCAAGGCGGGCCCACACACACACACACACATACATACATACACTCTCTCTCTTTCTCTCTCTCTCTCACATACACACACACACACACACACACGTGTGTGTGTGTGTATGTATTCATGAATATATTTATATCTTAATATACTGATGCAAACACATATATATTTACACATATACTAATATACGTATAAACATATATAATTTCCTGATTTCATATCATTCAGGAATTCACAACTCCATACATTCCATTTTTTAAATTTTTGTCTTCTTAATCCTTAGATTCAAATTTTCCTCCTCCTTTTTTATGATTTTTGTTCTTTTCATTAAACAATGATTTAATTTTGATTTTTACATTTTCCTAGATTTGGAAACTTGTCGCCCATTATATAATAATAATAATAATAATGTATATTCATTGTTTATCTATTAACGTGAATCTTTTTGCATTCTGCCTCTCGCATGAAAGAAGTGAATAATATCTGCAATAAATATTTTTAAAAAAAAAAGATTTTAAAAGAATCGGGATAATCACTGATTATTCTTTTTTTTGTCACTAATATTGCAAATTAAAAAAAATGCTATAATACAGTTTGATAAAAAAATGATCTGCATTTATTCCAAATTTTTACCTTTACGAAAAAACAAAACAAAATCAAACGTCTCATTTTAAATTAAAAATTTTATCATACTGTCATTTTTATTATCAATTTATTTTTAAATATGGGACCATTATATTTTTATTTTAATCTTTTTATTATTTTCTTAATTTGCATCATTTGAATTTATTGAAAGAATTCATAATTAAAAATTAAATTGAAAGACATTTTATTTGTCTTTCAGTTTATATGCTTTTTCTTTTGTATATTACTTCACATCCTCATCAATAAATTTAATCATTTTTGATTATTATGAAAATTTGATCAAGTGATATGAAAAAGGATAGAATTGGAATTAATTTCCACTGACTTGACTGTTTTACTCGGTGAACTTTTGTTTATGTTACACTACTTGGTGTAGTGCAAGATTTATAGAAAAACAAAAATAATATTTTTTAATAATATATTTAAAATAATCTTCTATATTAACCAGTATATTTACTACTGGAGACACATTTGATTTCCAAAACAGTTTAAAATGATTCCAATCTAAATGTCCTCTTAACTAAAAATATCTAATTCTCTGATTGTTAAATGATTAAAAACAAGGGCAAGTAACTCCAACACTGTTATGGTGGTTATTCACTTGTCAGATGAAATATTTTAAGTAATTTTACTGTCTCTGATCTGAATATCCAAATCTTATATTTTTTATGAAATTATTTAATTATATACTTACAGTATCATCTAATTCATTTTTTAATCTGTTTTGTAAAGATGTGGAAAATAAGACTTAATTAAAAATAGCTTAATTAATTTTATACCAAACTGATAATGTTGCTAAATCTTGGGAAGGAATACTGTAAACTGTGTAAAGCTTACATGATCCTCTCGAAATCTTTCCTTGCAACATGAGAAAAACAGAATTTTTCAGTGTTAAGACTCAATGTTTTATTATTAATCTTTCTTCCTTTACAATATCCAAAAGTACACAGAGTAAAATAATCAAGTTTCTATGAAATAATTTCATTTTTGGTGTCTTTCTGCCTTCATCCATTCCAATCTTTGTTTCATTTGCTGATATGAAGTGGAACTCATACTCACACATAAAAAAGTCGCTATCACTGTACCTTTTTTTTTTTTCCAGGCTTGTTACCTGCTGTTCAACAGGCATTTTTTTTTTTTTTTGCTTACAAGCACCTGGTATTTATTCATAAACAGTTGCTCCTTCCCCCGTTCCAATCCAAATGCTGATCAGGCGCAATGTTGCTTAATTCCAGCGTTCAAACAAGAACGAACATTTTCAACACTTGCTCACAAGCATTCCTTGTACAAAAAAAAAAGAACAATTTTTTCTAAAAACTGTTGACTCTTTGCCTTCTATGATAGAGAAAGAATATTATTATTAATAATCGAAATATGTTAACAAGACATTTTTGTAGAGCAAAACAAATCTTGAAAGAAAACAAAAAATGAAAAGAAACATTGTAAAATATGCTGCATTTTTTTTTTTTTTTTTTTTGTCAAGCCATAAAAATATTCATATCAATGTGCTGTCTGCTTTGTTATTTTATTTCTTGTGTGTTTTTTTGTTGTTGTTGTTGTTATTGCTTTAACAGGCCCTCCCCAAGTCTTTGAGACTTTTGTCTTGTTTGTGCTAAAAAATTCAGTCAGGGAAACAATTCTTCTCTTTCTGCATTTGAATCAGAATTGAGTTGAATGGATTTCCTTAACAAAGAAATTATTTTCTTTTCTTTTTAGACTCCTTCTACAAACTTTCATTAATTAATGGATAAGATTGAGAATAATTACAAATAGTCAGCTTTATGAATTTTATTCAAATGATTATAGGAAAATGGAAGTGAATTTCCAATCTTAGATTAAACATCAGGAGTGTTTCTCTCTCTCAGCTAAAACTTGCTCTTATAGAAACAAACAAATTTGCAGCCTTTATCTTTTCAAAACTAGAAAATAGGCAAGTGAAATTCTGCCAGTTTCTAAATAAATTTTAAAATTCAGAACAATTTTTCTATTCAATATTCATTTTAAAATTTAAATTTTAATCAAAATTTAGATTCTAAATTAAATATGTTCGAAACAGTTTTAAAAAAAAACAGAAAATAAAGCATTCAATATTTTTTTCAACAAATTTTATTTCACCTTATCCACTGGAATTATATTTTTTTTTATAACTACCATTTTTTCATTCGGCTTTCTTAAATTATACTCGGGTATTTGTGTATAAATTTATTTAGGATAAAATATGACAAAACTTGATTCATAAAGTTTATACTTGTATTTAAGGATTGTAACTGTATGTATTGTATTTATCGTATTGCTAACCTTAACAGACGAAAATAAGTGACATGGTGAAACTTGATATCAAGGAGTACCTTTGACCTTTCTCTTTTTAGTGAAATAAGAAATGCTGACTGGAAGAATGCATCCCTGGTCTGTAAGTGACCCACCCCCACCCTTTTATTTTTTGAGGCAAAAGACTTGGAAGTTGGAAATGCCATCCAGTAATTTTATTAATTAATCACAAATTAGATTAAAATTCTTTATTCTCTGGAGATATTAGCTTAGTCTAGCACAAGGCCAAATCAAAGACAGAATACCAAAGTGTAGGAAGTTTATGTTGCATTAAAGTTTCTTATTTTCTCTAACTTTACTAAACCACTCCCATTTTTAGGTTATCCCACTTCAAAGAAATTTTTTTTTAAAATCAAGCAAAAATCAAATTTAAAGAAATTCTTAGAATTTTCAGTTTTTTTTTTTTTCAACCTTTAGCACTCTGTAGGTGACTGTTTGCCAAGTAAAATGGCATCCTACCAATGTTAAATTTGAATTTTTTGTTTGTGCTTCTATGGCAACACCTAAAACAATCTTGACTGAAATTGAGAGCTAGTCTACTGTAATTTCAAATATATAGAACTAATATATAAAACAGTATATTTTGAAGCAATTCCATATACAGTAAAAGGGGAAGCAATATTTATAAATGATGCAGAGTATTAAATGTTAAATTTGAAGATATCAATTTTTTTATATAATAAATGTCGCAGGTTTAACCTCAACTTAAAGTTATTTCCAATCAGCAAATGGAATCTTCTTTAGTCATCTTCAGATAAAATGTTGTAACTTCATACAATATGGTAATGTAACTTTTGTGATTTACCTTATCATATTCTATTTAAAAGCAAAGATTGCCCACCTGCAATATAACAATTTTATTTTATTGTTGTCATCTTCTCATTTGGAAGTTAGACATTCATTTTCGTTGTCATTGGTCTATAAGGATTGATGCATTAAATAAAGGAAAGGAGAGAAAAATTCAACCCTGGCCATCTTTTTTTTATTAACATTCATTCTAACTTTATTTGTTTATAATATATGTCAAAGAAACAAGTTGTATTCGGCTAACAATATAATGACCCCTGTCCCATAATAGTTGTTACAGTTGCATATACATTTCATGTACTAAATGCAACAGTTATTATAGGACAGAAATAATATTGTTTCCCTTTCTGACTCTTGATCTTAGCAAATCTCATTAGTTAAGTATCCAATATTTAAGTAATACCATATCGCAAAAAATTTTGTTTTATTTTCAACAAATTTTGGTAATTAAATGATTTTCAAGACAAAAACATTATTGACTTGTTGCATAAATTACATTTTATTTAAAATATTTGTAATATTTTAATTCCTTAAAGTAAATAGAAAAAACATTTTTATATAAGCAGCATAATAACACATGGCAGTTATTTGACTAAAAATTATTTTGATTTAGAACAAATTTTTTCCTCTTTGAAATATTATTAACATCTCAACAGTTATTTTGTACAGCTAGACAATATATTTAAAAATCAGAATTATTATAAACATCTAAAAGATAATCTGGTTCCTAAAAAAATTTTATTCTTTGAGGCCCTAAAATCATATTTAGATTTGTGTTCATTACATTTTTACGCATTGTTTGAATTTCTTACATGAATGATTTTCCTTATTTGACAAGTATCCTTATCTTTTTGGTTTGGCCAATTAATTCTTGGGTGAATGGGTCCTTTTCTCTCAATGATTCTAGATCTGAGTGCCAAAGATTCTTGCAGACAGTGGTAATCCATGAGTCACTTTAAAAAGTCCAGCTACATGTTCTGATCAATCCATGTACAAGAGAGTGACAATATTATCTGTCAGTTATGGAGGGCCCCACAATTGTTTTACACTCTATCTCTGAAACCTAATAACGTTTGTATACTTTTGTTAGGTTCATCATATATTTGCTATATTTTTACTATAAATTTTTATTGTCAATCATTTGGTTTCTCAATTATAGTCAAAATTGTAAATAATGAAAATCTTTTTTAATTTATCTCACCTTTTGGTGTTCATGTTTGAAATAATATGGTTTTAGTCATTAGATTTTAATGTCTCTTGAAGATATGAGTTTTACATTCTTTATACATTCTAAGAAGAAAAATGTTTTGTATATTTGTCAAGATCTTGTTTGAACTCTTTATATTAATTTTAGATACAATTGTAAAGTTTTATTAGAATCTTACTCAGATTTGCTGATAACAGAAACTTTTTTCTAACAATTTTGAAACATTGAACAAAAATTTTTCCCTTTTTCGAAGAATTGTTAAAATCAGAAGTTTAACCAATTCTTGACCTCAAAGCTTTTATCAGAAAAAGGTCCTTTTGTTTTTTCGGTATTTATGGTTAATATCTAAAATTTTATCTTCTAATTTAATGTTTTTCTTGCCTGATTCTCACCATTTCTGGTTTTTGATGAATATTGTTAATGAATTCTTCTGGCCTTCTATTAAAGGGTGTATATCTTTGTCTTCTTTTAATGATATACCCTTACAACTGTTTTGTAAAGAGTGTGACAAATAGACTCAAAATACAAGTCCATTTGCCACCTTAAATATTGCTTTGACAACATGGCTGACAAATGATTAAGGAATCTTTCTATTATGAACGTTTTGAGACAGTATTATTTTTTGGTAGGCATGGGGGGGGCTCTTAGATCGCATCAAAACCAAAGTTTACATACAAGACATGCTACATTAAAACAAACACAAAAAGCCATGGAGCATTGTTAAGCAAACTAGTTTTACAGTAGTGATTCTGATTTTTAATGGATACTTAAACACTCACGGCCTTGTACCAGACTTAGCTAAGCTTAGTAAAGAATTTTCAGCTTGTTTCATGATCGAGATAGTTGGCAATTTCTCACTAGTGCTAGAAATCAGTATTTAAAATGATTTTCATGTTAGCCTGGCCCTCCCCACTTTGGAGATTGGCATAACACACTCTTCCTGTCTCATTTTTCTCCAGTTGCCTTTGTAACAAAGTAAACAAAACTTAATAAATATCAATTTAAAAAAAAAATTAAATTACATATTAAAGAAATTAATTTCATGATTGAATTTTAAAAAATGTTTGTCCTACTTTTACATCCAATGCTAAAAAATAAAATCTTTATAAATAATGTCAGGAGTTTAAATGAGAAAGTCTTAAACCATTCTGTTTAATTGTCTCGAGTTTAAATTTAAAAAGAAAAAACAACTTTTTTTTTATCTATCAGTTAAAATTTAAAATCCTACATGTTAAAAAAAAGTTTTACCACTCTAAGAAAAAACAAAATCTTTCAAATATTTTTTTCTGATGCAAGACAAAAGTCTTGCTGTCCAATTAAGAAACACGTACAACATTCATTATCTAACCACACAGAAGTGTACAATAATTATGATTAATATTTTTGCAATGTATAAAAAATAAATGCTATTCTTAATATTTTGTGTTTTAGGTAAATTAATTCTGATTTTTGACAATTATTGTTTGTTCAATTATAGAACCTGATTAGATTTTACAAGAATCTCCATGACACAAAGTAAAAGTAATAATTAAATTGGAGTTTTCAAATTAGCAAGAAAAAGCTCTCAGATTGCATTCAGATTATGTTTAAGATTTTGAAAAAAGTTTTTCTTATTGAATGTTTTTATTTCTTCTCTGATTTGCAAAAGCCACATTAATACAGAATGAAAACCTTAGAACAAGATTAGTGAATAGACTTGTGAAAACAATGGTAAAATAAATATATTGCAAATAAGGGTAGAAAGAAAGGAAAATAAACCTTAATAAAATATAACTATTTAGTCAGATGTTAAATCCAAACACACCATTAATTCCCATTTAAGAATTGCCCTGATATTCTTTGTCATTTTTTTCTTCCTGTAAAAATTATAAAACAGAAAATATTAAATTATAAATTTCACATTGAAAATTATTGAGCATTTTTTTTTTTAGGATGAGTCATTTTTTCTTTGAAATCAGATATTTTTTTATAATTTGAAATTGGCAAAAATTAAAATCAATTCCTAAAAGATTATATTTTTTTAACAATCTTAAAATTGGTTATTTTTTTTAATCCACAGGAAATAAAAGATTCATGAGAAACATTTTGACTGCATGCAACAAAAATTGCTGCAATTTTGAAAAATATGTCTATTTTTAGTAGAGAATTAAATTAAAAAAATTGTTTAATAGACAATAATTTAATTTGCAAATAAAAATGATTATCATTACTAATAGTTTACAAATGTCTGTCTGGGATGGTTAAACTAAAAATAATACTAATCTGGTATTCTTGGTTTCTGCTCATAATTCCCATTAATGTATACTGTTCCCTAAAATAGGACACAGGGTATTAATGGGTCAAGTGAGATCAATCCTCATTGGGTTTGGGCTCCACCTTTATGCTCTTAAGCTTGGTAAATACTTATAAAGATCACTAGAATGGGTTTCATTATACAAATTAATATATATATATATAAAAAACTTTAAAAATCAGGAGATCAGATGAATCTGCTACCTTGGTTTCAATGTTAAGGCAATTTTTATCAAGTGACCTCTTCTTAACATTT
>OZ038477.1:5364671-5407171 GCA_964036315.1 Acanthosepion esculentum
AATATTAACTGCAAATGGTAGTGGGAGGAATGTTTTATGCACTAAATAATCCTTATTTTATCTATTAGGACATTTTATCTTTTCCACATATTTATTTTATTTTTAATTATTGATAAGATATATATATTTATTTGATCTTTATATAATCACAAGCTTTGCATTGATAACTCATAATTGTTATGTTTTTTATAGTCTTGATGCAAATTTTCGTTTGTGTGTGTGTGTGTTAGATTTTATCCAGAAAAATAACATTGCTACATATTTCTGTACGATGGTCTTCTTACCCCATTTACAATTCTGACATTGCTCTTCACTCTCCTCCTCTTTCCCTTCTTCCAGTTCCTTACAGAATTTATGTATACTCTGTTAACTTTATAATATAAAAAGTGCGTTGCTCTTTGCTCTTTCATGTTTGACTTCTTCAGTCTGTCATTAGTAATCCTTAAATTCAGCTTTTCTCTCCTGCAGTACTGTCACATGCCCACCGTATTTAACTTGCTTTCCTTTGCAATATAGCCTCAAGTTTTCTTTTTCTTACTTTCTGCATACATTAATTCATCGCAACAAGCAACCACCAAATCTGTAACCCCCTTGCCTTGATTCGATCCACTGTCTGTCTCTTTCTCCACATCCTCTCCTTTACCACTCCTATCTGCTCTTCCTCCAACCCTTCTATAACCCCTTGCGTGATAGTGGCCTCCAGCCTTGCTTGGGGTGATACGCTTAAAAAAAAAAAAAAAAAATATACACAGTTTCTTTCCTTTTTTTCACTGTGAAGAAGGAAAATATTTTATTTTTAATTATGCATGAATCTTAAAAGTGGGTGCTGAAAAGTTCTCAGCCCAGCCTAATGTTCAATATCAGAATTTGGGAATAAGGGCTTCTTGTTTGGGCCAAGAACTTTTCTGTGCTTTCTCTGAGAAAACTTCTCTCACCCCTGCCCCACAAAAAAAAAAAAAGAATACTGAAAATTCTCTGCTCTTCAATTCATTGACTTTATCTATCATGGTGGTCTGGGAGGACACACAATTCTGTAAAGTTATCAGTTTTAATGTGATCCATACTGGTGCCCGGTTACCACTGTCTTGTATTCCTTGAAGATGTAGAGACCTCACTCAAATCGCATCAGTTAAACATTTTTTTTTCTACTAAAAGAGAAAGGTTTCTTTCCTATTATTAAAAAAAAGTGTCATTAATGATTTGCCTTTTCTTGCTCCCTGATAAAAATTGTATATTTTCTTTTTTTAACTGACAGCAGAAAAAGTGAAATGCTATAAATTGTAAACCCTAAAATTTGCTTTTTAAATAAATGTAAAAACAAATCTTGATGTAAAATTGAAACCAATAATTAATAATTGGTAAACCTTTTTTTTTTTTTAGAACAACCCTTAAACTAAAAGATTAAAAAAAAACCCAATCATACATTTTTTTTAATAGAAACTAAAAAGTATTAACTATGACAGATCATAAGATCAGAATCATCTTTTGGTGATGTTCAGAAAGTCTAATATTGTTGATAAACTTTCTCGGGCACCTTTTTGATCTCGAAATTCAAAACTTGAAGTTGAGGTATAAAGATGCTGTGTTATAATACCTTGAATACATTGAAATATATATTTTATTCTTGCTTAGTAGTTGAGATAGTTGCATCTCTTATTCTGGTTATTATCAGTATTTCAGCTTGTATAAAAATCCAGAATGTTGCCTGATAATTTTCAAGGTATGCATGCAAACATTCTCCATTTGGAAGACTGTATAGCTCCATGGAATAATCTAAGCTTATTTTATATCTGTAAAAGATGCATGGAAATTGAAAATATTAATCTGCACTTTCTATTTTCTAACTGACAAGTAAATAGATAAATAATTATGAACGAATTATTGTTTATTGAAAAGAAAAATGAGGTGACTAATACATAATATATCCAAGATTAGAAAATTTAATTTTTGATTAATTTTGCTTACATATACATGAAATTTTGATGCCTATTTGAAATCTTTCAATGATTGCACAGCTCTACAAGAAACATTGTTGTATTTGTTGATGAATGTATTCTGCTAAAAACCTTTTGACCCAAAACAAGCTTCACAGTGATGCGGAACAAACATAAAAACTGATGGCTTACATTTTTATTTTATTATTATTTACATTTCTATTTGTAATTCTTGAGTAAAAATTATTGAGTAAATTTCTAAACACACTTGACAAGATGTGCCCTCTACATTCTACAAAACAAGGGGTTGTCAATTGCTACATTTAATAAAGCAATAATCAGAGAGTAAAAATGTGTAATATATTAACCACTGCAAGTCTAAGATTTGCAGATCTATTCCTGAACTGTACAACACTATTACACTAAAATGGGTTGGGTCAGGCATGTCCTGATGTCTGACAGGAATCAGTACCTGTTTTAACATCCACTTTTCCATATTATCAAAATATAAACTTTCATAGATTGTATCCATGATTATGCAAATGATTATCAACTTACAATATAATATATACTGATTAAACACTATATATATATATATATATATATATATATATATATATATATATATATATATATATATATAATACAAGTAAAAGGTTTGGCATTCAGCTGATTGATGTTATCTTCAGCATCCCAACTCCAGAGTTTTGTAGATGGACCTATCCATCCACTCGTCAGGTGGGTATCAGCAATTAACTGGTTATATATATATATATACATATATATATACATACACATATACACACATATATATATATATATATATATATATATATATATATATATATATATATATGTATATGTATATATAAATAAAAAGGAAACATGGTTATCACTGTGTAGCGATAAAACCATATTTTAAATCTATTAATTTATAATATATATATATATATATATATATATATATATACACACACACACATGCACACACAGAATAAAATAAATATGTATGATAAAAATATAATAATCTGCTGCATGAAGGAAGTTCTTACATATGGGAGAACAAACAATCTTTATGACAAGATGTGATGAAATGGTTATTGACTCAATGTCACTTTTACTTATGGGAAATTTTGGTGGAAGAAAACTCTAAACAAATAATATTTTTGAAGAAAGAAAGATAGAAAAAATTCAAAATGGTTTACTTTCTTTTTTTAGTACAATTTTATTTTAAATTTAAGATTAATGCTTACAGTATATAATGCAATTTATTCTGTATATTGCTATAACTTCTGAATTTAGTTTGATAGTATTTCTCTCTCTCTCTCTCTCTCTCTCTCTCTCTATATATATATATATATATATATATATATATATATATATATATAAAAAGTGAACAGTGAGGTTAACAGCCTGTTTCATGTTTCAATGTCTGAAGATTTCATGTAACAATGAAACAGATTGTCGCTGCTTGGTGTTGGCCTTACTATCCACGTTTATATTTACATATGCTCTATCTCTGATATTGACCAATTTTTACCCATAAATATAGCATACCTTAAAACTTTATTTTTATCATTTTATATATATATATATATATATATATATATATATATATATATATATAATAATGAAAAAAATTGTGAAAAACATTATTGTAGGTCATCAGTATTTGATTTACTATTTTTAATCAGCTATCTCAGATTAAATTTTTATTTTTGGATACTTGAACTAATTCTTTGTGTTTTTGATGTTGTCGCCACAATGTTAACCTCATTGATAAGAGTCCAAGATGTTAATGATACTCTTTTGAAAGTTAGACTATATCTATCACAGTATTTCTTATATGTCCAGAAATACAGAAGAGCTTTCATTCATTCATTTTAATGAAATGGGTACTGAAAAGTTCTCAACCCAACTAAGGGATCCTAAAATCAATTCTGATGTTTGGCCATTTGCTCAAATCTTAGGAAGTGGGCTGGGTTGAGAAAATTTCAATACACTCTCTCTTTATATATATATATATATATATATATATATATATATAACTTATTTATTGTATACTACATGAATTTAAAATTGTGCCTTTTCTTTTGCTCCTAGAACAAAATGTATGCTCTTAAAATTACCTGAGCCATTCCTATGGATTTTTTGATTGGCAACTGAATAAGTTCAGGTATTGATTTTAAAATTATTGCTTTGCTCATGTTAAGGGAGAATCAGTTTGTTAGTTGAACTGGAAAAAGACTTTTTTTGCTTTCAAAGGAAAATTTCTCCATTATGTTGGAAAGAACTAAAAATTTAACCTACATAAAATAAGTATTCTCTAATGAATTACAAATAACCAATTTTACAACATCGCAACTGTTACTAAGTTGACTAACAAGAAAAAGAAAGAAAGATTAATAGAATCTTTGTTTTATCCTTGCGTGATCATAAAAATTAATATACACTTAATAAAGCCAGTGACAAGAAGTTCTTAAATAGTTGTTATTGCACTTGATCCTGTTCGTTATGACTTGTATACATAGTGAGATGTTCAAAACTAACGAATTCATATAATTATTCAGTTGGAAAGAAAGTCTTATTGCATTTGAAGATGGAAAAGACATAAATGCTTTATTGGTCTTAATTTATATATTAACCTGTAGTCGATTGGTAAATAGGATTGTACCTATTTGCATATGTTAAGTAGAAGAGAGGAGGCGTAGTGGATAAAGGCTCGGATTGCGGAATTGGATAGCTGAGTTTGAATTCCAGTCAAATCCATTACATTCACTTACATGCTAATAGCATTGGGAAAGGTATGAATCCTCTTCTTCTCCCCCCAGCTATGGGTAAACAGCAGGACAGACCGGGTTCTATAGCATTGGATGGCAACTGGTCCACTGCAGAAAGAAACGGCAACCTACTGCAAGGAAAAAAATCTGCCTTGTCAGTTATGTATCGAAAGATACATGATTGCCTAAGCGTGTATCACGCATGGCACATAACTGACTGAAATAGAAGAGAAATAAAGTGTACAGTAAGCTAGGAGACGAGCAGGAAGTTGACTACTGATTATGTGTCATAGAACAACAAAACATAACCAAAATAATATTTCCACTTATTGATTTCCTGCCTAACCCCTAACCCTAAATTGAACATAATCTAATCTGTTGGCAAATTGTTGATCCCTTGGGTCTTAAATTCGTCAGGTTACAATGCAAAGAAACACTTATTATCAATTTTAACTATTTTCAATGAATAAACAGTTTTCCCTCTAAACTATGTTGCAGTGATTTGAAAAGATGATAGTCAGATGGAGCAAGGTCAGGAGAGTAAGGAGGATGATATGAGGAAATATGACATATATATTTACTGCCATAATCTTTTCTTGAATGACTCTGGCAATAAGTTCTCTTGCATTACTGTACAACATGATTGTAGGATTAACCAATATAGGCTACTTTTGGGGAAATGCTTCTAAATGACAATAATACTTCTCAGTTATAACTCTCATTTTGGTTTAGAACTTACCCTTCATATCCCACAAAACACAGAGCCTAACTTTTTTTCAGCTTCATGTCTAATTTTGGATTCTTTTCTAGTGGGTGCTAACAAACCATTAGTCATTTTTGTTGGATATAATTATAAAAAATCCACTTTTCGTGACTTGTGTAGATTTTGCCTAGGAAAGATTTGGTAGTAGTTCTACTATCGATGACAAACAAAAGACGACTCTTTGATTAAACTAAAAAGCAGTCAGATGATGAGGAGACCAGTTAATGAGGGAAATCTTTGAAAGAAATCTTTTTTTTCAAATGAAACTGGCCAAATTATTGTTGTCTGAACACTTAGACACAATGAATATTTCTTGTCACTTCTGTTGCTGAAAAATCCTTTTTGAATTCATGCAGCAGACAGTGTCTGATTGATCAAAATTCATCTTAAAAGTTAAAATGATACAGAATTTAACCACTTTGATATTAAGTAAACTATAAAGAGAAAAAAGCATTAAAATGTAAAAATGAACAATTATTTTACAGTATGTATTTATCTCAAAGTGATAATATCAAAATGCAACAGGACTTTCTTTCCAACCTAATGTAATCTCTTATAGCTTCTGCTATATTCATTTATTTTTATAAGTCATGTGACTAGGCAATTTCTGACCAATCAGAAATAATTAAAATCTTTTTTTCTGGCACTACCTGCCAGTTATGAAAACAGTTTGAAAAAAGTAAAAAACTTTGCATGTTATTTGAAAAGAGTGATACTTGGAAACATTTGCTTGGCTTTTAAAAATAAAGCAGATTATTTGCTGTTAAAAATAAAGCAAATAAAAATAAAATGGCTGAGATCTTTTTAATTTTTTTTCATAGAAAAATTAGAATTTAGAAAACATTTAAATGTAAAGAAAAATCCCAAAAGAGAAACTTGAAAGAAGAAATAAATGTTTCTGAAATAAAGCTTAGAACAAGTTTAGAAAGATTTTGCACTAAATTCAATTTATGTGTAATAATATTAATAATTAAGATAAAGAAGAAAAAATCTCACTCTAACTTAATGAAATATTTTCCTTGTCTTTCTTCTTATTTCTGTTGCATTTTATCACAATTTTCAAATCTTTTTTCTCTGTGGTCATTAAGCAACATGGATCAGAATAAAAAAAATGAAAGACTAAGCCATCAGCAAAATTTGAACTCTCATCCTTTATCCTTGGAAGCTTGTCTAACCATGACATCACTTCACTGATTAGGCTACAGAAGCTAGCCAACAGGTAGCATTCAAATAAGATATCTTGTTTAGCAACAGAATGTTCAAATATTTGACAATGACAATGATCCATGTAAGAAATTTAAAGACACTGACTTATTCAATAGATAAACCAAAACATGAAAAATATAAAAAGTTTGGTGATGGAAAGGATTTATTTTGTAATAAATTGTTGCACAAAACAAATATTGTTTCTGCTTTTTGCTATCAGAATAGTTTTACAAGATATTTTGAGTTGCACTATAATGTGGATTCAAAAGTTTTGCAAAGAAAAGAAATTAATATTCCAAAATCACTCAAAATGATGCATTTATCACTTTATTAAAATAAATATTTATTTAAAAACATTTTCTCTAGTTTTTATTGTTAATACATCCAGAATATGTTTGTCTTTTGGCAAAATTGAGTTTTATTACTGAAGTATCATTTATTCATAAAGAAAAAAAAAATGAAATAACAACAAGTTGATTGATTAAGGAAGTTCTGGGGTCTTTATTTACAATTTTTGTTTAATTGTATCTCATCACTTGTCCACCTTTCACAAAACAGTGAGTTAACACTAAGAGAAACTTGTTATAAGATTAATGTTCATCATTTGAAGTTGGGAAGATGTCATGTGTTGATGAACAAAAACTAAAGGTTAAATTGGTTGAGAAAATAGATTAACAAGTGTGAAACAAAAGATAGAATAAAAGTTTCTATCAGAAAAAATTTGGCGTTGAGAAAATTTTGAGGATGATTCCTGAAAGAAAGTGAAAATTCAAGGAATGTTCTTAAGAATCTCTATAAAAAATGAAAGAAAAGTTGAACTTTCTCTGTTAGTGAATTAAAGAGTTCTATTGTCTATGCTGTGTGCATCTATTGAAAGGTGCGCTAATTTTAGTGTCCTATCCTGATCTCGGCCTGAAGTGAAAGAGCTATCCTCTTTGTATTCCCAGCACATACGTTCCCGTTTTTTTTCTTTTTATGTATGCTCAAATACTGAAAAGGTGTTGTTGCGGCCGACAGAATTATCAATGCGTGGATGTCTAGTGAAAGGCTGTAATGTTTGCTACAAACTTTAAAAACATTTAAATAATGTTACTCATATATTGAACTATGGAAGTAAACAAAGGCCTAAATATCCGAAGTGAAGATTTTGATTTGATGCAAACACTCAATCCTTATTTTAACATAACCTTGGCTGTTCTAGTCCGTTGGTCTTTTTCAGGTGTTTCGGCCCCAATGAAGAATCTCAGCCTTTCTACTACAATATTTGGATGTCTTAGTATCAATTTAATTTTTTGCATCTTCTTTTCAAAATATACATGGCATTTATCACCATGGCAATGTTATCGCCATGCTGTCTGTCTCCTGGTGCTTGGAATTTGAGTCCACCAATACACTCCATGTCTTAAGTTTTCATCGATGAGGAGTTATCATTATTGGGCGTTCAATGCTTGCTCCAGCAAGTACGGACTTGGACTCGATGGAAATAGAGCAATGGATAAATGAACAGCACCAAAACAGGAACTAGCTGAGACATTCCTACACTTGGTCAATGGAAGTGAGAATAATCGACCTCCATAGATTAAATAAAGTGTTCAGTTTGAATTTCACTGAATGTTACACAGACATCTGAAGAAAGCCAGACAACACAACGGCCAAAATGTGATAGCATCAAAGATGAGGACATTAGTCCAAATCCAATAGTCTGTATAATCCATGGAATAAAAACTGATAATAGCTGAACATAAGCTTTTATTAATTAGTAATGATGTTTGATTTTACCAAGAACAAATTATTGGCCAGTATTAATTGTAACTGATTAAAATTGAATTTATTTGAAAGAAGACCTGATACTCATGTACAAACTTCTTCATTTTTATTCGTTTTCAGCTATTAGTGCTTACTAAACATTGTTTAATCTGACACATGGCAACATATATGGGGCACAGCCAGTGGGAATCAAATGTGGCAAAATTAGTTCTTTTCATTTTGGTAAATTTTCAGGTTTCTATTAAAAATAGGTGTGTAGATTTTTTAATGACCTAGAATAACATGGCTTCCAACATGGCTTCTTTTCCTTACCTGTGAATTGCTATGACTTCTTGGTAAAGATAGCAAAGTGGTTCTCTTCTTTACAATTTTTGGTATTCACGGTTGTCTTTCTCCAAGACTAGCTGCAATCCAAGGCTAAAGAGCCCAGTCTTCTATGCTACTTAATCCCTTTCGTATATGCACACACACATGGATGTGTGTGTGTGCATATATAAAATATTTTAAAGGAGGGTAGGTTTTGGAAATTTATACTTAATCTGAAGGTATTTTAATTTTAGTGAAATAAAAATAGTGTTTGTTTATCAATGAATTCTATATTTGTTTTATAAATATAGAATAAAAAATAAATTGAATAAAGTGATGAAAATGACACATTGAATGATAGGAAAATAAGCAAATTGCGAATTCTTAGTCTAAATAAAACTTAAAAATTGAGAATGAAGGAAATGTAGGGATGCAAAAGGCAATTATTTCCCATTGGTCAAGATGAAGTCATGTGACAGCTGAGTGACGAAAATGGTTAGTCTGTCAGTTAACTACATGGAGTGAAAACAGTTGTTCATTCTTCCCAGGCCATTTAGCAGCTACATGTTGCAGCTTAGAAGCCCATGGTGCTGTTTTCCTTTGGGAAATATATCTTTAGCAGATATAGAAACTATCTTTAGCTTGCAGTCCTCAATTTGGGAAAAACCCATCGTTCACTATTTTACTGTTTGAGGAATATGTCCTCACTAGTGACATAGCTAATAAATTTAGCTCGCTCAAATCTGGAATCCTAAATATGGCTTCTCCAGAAACACAGAAGAATCTCCAATTCCTTTTGGGAATTATTACAAGTAAGACCCTATATTTTTGTTCCCTACAGCTTGTGTAGACATGTGTTATAGTGTTTACATGTGAAATATATGTAAATATGTATATATTATTTTGTATATGACTTAGGGGTATAATACTCTCTCTGAAAAAAACCATGTTTGTCATTCCTTTTCTTTTATCCATTCTATTCTGCCCATGAAATAAAGTGTTATTATACCATGGATGTCCATAATGGGGGAAATACCAACTGGAAGAATATTAATTTCTTCCATAGCTCACTCATTATCTAATCACTTACACGACATAATATATCATTAAACCTCATTAGTAGAGATTATTTAAAATTTGAACAAATAAAATCTTGAGAAAAATTGGTAAAAATAGAATAAGAGGAGGTGCTGAAAAGTTATCAGCTTGTCCCAGATAAAATTGTTCATTGTTTTTAGGGTTTATTTACTGGTGCAAGAACTTTTCAGCAGCCACTCATAAATAAACAAAATACTAATAAGTAACCATGATGAAAATGTAAGAACTATTATGGAACAGAGGAGAGAATAAAAAATAAATTGAATAAAGTTATAAGATAATAAATTAAAAAATACCACATCATAAAATTTGAAATAAAAATTTTTCATACAATTTTTAAGAAAATGTTAACTTATTTGGCCTTTGAAATGAAGCCTTTTCATCCCCATTTGTCTCTTTTTTATCTTATCTGTTTGCCTTTGTATCACAATTTAAATAAAGGACATCAACTAGGGATAAAGAAGTATCTTATAAAAATTTGAAACACATATTCAATGAGTTCAAAAAATGAAGATTCAAGTGGTAAAAAAAATGAAGTGAAGAAAATGAATCGAGATAATTGTAGATTTGTACCCTGCCTAGCCACAGGTTTCCATGGTTACATTGGCAAGAAGTTTATAATGAAAACACCAGACCAAAATTGTTAATAAAATTCTGACATTACAATTTTGGACTAAACAAATTCCTGGCATTGAAGACATTATCTTTTCAGTTTCCTGAAATGAGTCTAAAAAGATTGACCTTAAATCCTCCAAGTTAAAAGTTCCGTTAATTTTATGTTTATTGTTTATTCATTTTTCTGCTTTTTTCCCCCAATTTTTTGCAGGCTACATATCTGTTCAAGCTTCAGGGTCTCAACAATGTAGGCCCACCACTAACAACGGATGAATAAATATCTTGATGATGAAATCCTCTCAAACGAAAACGGTGATTCTCGGCTACAGTGGTATTTGGTAATATATTCAAGACTTTCTTGATGACATGTTCATATAAGATCACTGGCTCACCTGCGTACTTACCTTGTAGGTAAGCTGAACTTATATGTACTGCTGTCACGGCTTCATTTAGAATGGACCACTTACTTAACATTTTAATAGTATTGATGTGAATAAACTGGAGTCTACTTGAAAAATTACCAATAATTTAACTCCCTATCCAACTAACATCAGTTATTTAATGATGAGAATTTGAAACAATGTCATGAATAATCAATTGTATTGATAGAAATGAAGAGAAAGTGATAATGAGTTTTAATAAATGAATAGATAAAATGTTATATGAAAATGTCAGGTGAACATGTATAATGTTGGGACTTTGAAAATATATACAAAAATAAATAAATGAAAATACATTTTCAAATTCTCTCTACAACTTCATCAAATCTAAAAATAGACACGAAAAAGCAGACTTGTGTCACCCTATTCAAACACCAATAAGCACACCACATAACTCTTTTCAACCAACGTGAAAACATAACAAAAAATATTGGCTTTCATTATTGCCAGTTGAAACATCACCTTCCATTTATTATTCTAAAGGGGATTAGAAGTAAACACCTTTATGTGACAAAACAAGGCCAGCAACAATCAGCAGTAGCTCCATGCAACAATAATTTTCCAATTCTTTTGATCAGCTGTAAAAAGTGTGAATTATTCTTTTGAAAACTTATGCCGAAATACATAATTTGAATAAAATTATTGTCTTATTTCTCTTGCAGTATTGATTAAAAATACAAGCCTACAGATAGACCTGTGTTTGAAAATGGAAATTGGAAGTTTGAAACAAATATTTCAAATTATCAAACTGCTTGGTGATAATTAGAAAGCAGTCAATTATAGACCTGACTCTCGTGGCTTTTTTATTTATTTTATTTTTCAGATATTTTGAAAGGAGTAGAAAGGAAGAAAACTATCAAAGTACAGCCTCTTGGCCGTAGGTGGAGAGGTTATTCATTTACCAAAGATTGTTTCAATTGCATAAAATCCAACCAGATCTGTTCTTCAGATAAGGATGATAGATTTTAGTAATTTTTCTGAATTTGAGACTGTATTCATACCATTTGATTGAATCCTGATGATCTCTCATTTTCCCAGACATTAATTTGATTGGTCAGAAATTATTCATTTATAAATTAGTGAATTGCTTATGATAAGGGAGATAATCCAAATACACTCAGCAATTAAGTTTCCAGTTGCAAAATTTGATTTTTGCCAATTTGTTCCACATGCACTATCAACTATTGTCGTGTTTTTTACGTAGTTAAAAAATGTTTTTGGTTTTTATACTCTGAATAACATATTTTATTTCATCAAAAAAAATAAGATTTATTTAATTTACTTCAGACTTGTTATATTATTTTGTGTTTATTGCAGAATTCACTAAAAAATTTAGGAATATTGTTTTTATCACTTGTAAGTTTATTTAACATTTTTTATTTAAAGTTAATTTAATATCCTACTCTTTGAAATATTTTATTCCTAAAACCAAATCCACAAATGACAAACTTTTTGTTTTCATAATTTTTACACTGCAAGATTTAAAAAAAACACATATTATACACTATTTAAAAAATGTGTTATTTTAATTGATTTTCTAGTGTTTCTTACAAATGTTAGAAAAACTCTCTCAAGAAAGTTAATTTTAATAATTTTTTCTGTTTAGTTCTGAATAGGGATTTGTCGGAGTTAGCTCCTCCTCAGTTCCTTAATCTTTCAACAGGGGTCTCTCTCCCCTGGCTATAAATACTGGCTGACCCTTCGCCTCGATCTCTCTTTTCGACTTGGGCCTTGGGCCGCCACCTCGCATGGAGGTGAGGTAAATCTCTCTTTTCAACTAACACCAATATGTGACCTCTCACAGGTACAGCGTTTCCCAAATTCTGGGAACACGCTAAGAACAATACACGTACATACGAACACTCACCACACACACACATAATTTCTCCATACAAACACTATGTAACTGTTCATGTCTTTGTGTAACTTGTTATTAATATATATTTGTTTACACATATATATATATATGTCTTGTTTGTTTTCTTTGTCTTCTTTGGACTTAATTAAAGTCCAACATTCTCATGTAGCTGGACCGGCTAGCAGGAAATTTTAACCTTCTGATATCTCTTCACATCTTCAACCCACGGTCCCACTACAGATTTGTATTCTAAAGACATTTCCCTCAATCGCTTTACACTACAAAATTTATTTAAAAATGCCACTCATATAAAAAAAAAGTTAATTCAATATTTTTCTCTAATATTGTAATTCATAACAACAAATATGTTGATGATAAATTTAATTTCTTATAAGCAATTTGTGTTATTCTTTCTAAAAGGTATTTTAAAACAAGGTGTTGAATTTTAGTTTAGTTCACCATTAAAAACACAAGAAATATCATATTTTTATGCTGCAAAATTGATGAAAGGTCATTTATTAAGAATGTTAAGTAAAGTTTATGCTATTATTTCATACACAAGTGTTGCAATTAATTTAGTAATGACAGAAAGAGCAACATGAAAACCGTAATAGTCATTTCACTCATTTTATTCCCAAACTGCCCTGAGCAACACTCCCACTCTTGGGGACTCAAAACAATAACAGCAAAAACAAGGGGTGTAACTCATCAGTGATTCTGATGATAGTTATTATTAAATTCACTAAACTTAAATTGTTATTTTTATATATTGTAAACAAGATATACAAAACATTAACCCTAACCCAGCTGAGAAGGTGTATAAAACATTGACCCTAACCCAGCTGAGAAGGTGTATAAAACATTAACCCTAACCCTACTGCTAACTACCATAATTTTAAGTCAATGTTTTCTCGGTACTTATCATAAAAAGTATACTTATGACAAAATAAATCAGCATCGTAAGAGTAGTTACTTCATTTCTAAACAAAAATAAATAAATAAATAATATACTTTCATGTTTGTTTCACATTTTTGTTCCAGAATCCACAATTCTTTCATTAAAACAGTTTTAATGTGGATGACTCAAAGATTAAAATGCATATAACAAAGAACCAACCTTAACAATTTTGAAAAGTAATGCTTTTGTTTAACAAAATTTCAACACTTTGTGGAGCATATCTTTTACTTTTGCCTTCCTTTTTATGGTGTTTGATATTTGTCAGTGCCCATACAAAAAATAGATATTTTCATTTATTTACCTTTTAACATATGCAGTTATCCCCAAGTATGGACCAAAATGTCATGACAATTATTTTCAAAAAGGATTAACTTTACTACCAGAATTTTGGACATTCAAATATTTTGGAATAGGCCTCCAATTCTGGCCCTTAGTTGCACCATGAGTAGACCTATAGTATAGAACAACATGGTTGATGAGGTTCTTCCTGTGTCTACATTTTTATTCTCTCTGATTGTTTTCAACATTTGTGTCTTCACATGTCAATTTGCAGTGCTAAGCAATTTCTTTTTTTTCCTTTACAAGTTGTAAAATATACTTTGTATGTTTGTTACTAAATTTCCATCATTACAATCACTTACATGCAAATACCATTAGGAAAGGAATGAATTCATTTCTTCCACTGGATATGGGTTAATTAATAGGACTTATTTCTGGAAAACTCATTGTTATACTCAAAAGGATTTTTGTGTAATATTCACTGAGAAAAAAAGAATTCTTACAATTCAAAATATGTTTGGTCTTTAAATAATCCATAAAGGTTGATAAGCCATAAAAAAACAACTCAATCAAATCAATGTTACTTACTAAAGTGAATTAAATGTTATTGATGATTGGTTATTTTATAGTCATGGCTTCTAGAATTTGTAGAGTTTTTTCTTTTATTTATCTTATTTTTGTGCCACTGACAAGGATTTGTCAAATTGCTTTTGATTTTCTTCTGTCATGCGTTGAATGAGATCACGAGGAGCAATACAAATACAGAAGCATGTGTGCACGCCTGTGTGGTTTCTTGATTATGCAAAGCAGTTGACAAAGTACGCCAGGAAGAACTGTTGGGACTGCTTGACATATTTGGCAAGGACATTAGAATAAGCCAGAACCTATACTGGCAGCAAACCGCATGCATATGGTAAATTCAGTCATTATACAAAAATAGAAATGGGTGTAAGACAAGGATGTGTCGTCTCACTGGACTTATTCAACCTATAAAGAGAGGCTATTCTGAAAAAAGTCCTACCAGGATTCATTATTTGCAGCCACAATCTTAAAAATATAAAATCGTGTTGATAGCAGACAGAGAAAGGAAATTACAATAACTCCAACAGTAAAGGAATGTGAGAAGAAAGGACTAAACATCAACTGCAAGAAGACAGAATTCATGATACTTAAAAAATCAACATGCAAATTTTAGTGTTTTAACTTAGGATGAAAAGTGTGACACTGAAATCCGAAGATGCATTGGGATAGAGAAAGATGTCTTCGCAAAGCTAATCAAATTATTAAGAAACAGGAAAAAATTTTAATTTTATGTTTTTAGTAACCATTTAACAAAAATGACCGCAAACATCTATAGGGATATTTTGTCACATAATCTTCAAGTTGTTGCAGATTTCTTTGTTTTCTTGCACTTACACATCTTTTTAATTCATCCCATAATTTTTCAGTTGAATTCAGGTGAAGACCAACGTAAAACATTTTTATATTCTTATCCTGAAGATATTTCTCAATTAAAATGAAAGGTTGTTTTGGATTATAGTCATAGATAAAAGATCCAATCCTGCTTCAGCTTTTTAGATTTTTGACAGATGCCTTCAAGTTGACATCCAATACTTCCCAATAATCCTTTTTCTTTTTTTTTATTATACAATTAAGTCTTACCAAGCTTCTTGTTATTTTTGCAGAGAAACACCCCAAAAACGTGATATTCTGTCTTTCATGTTTTGGGATTGAAATGGTGTACTTTAGAATGAAAGCATCAACTTGATGTCTCCAAACAAATTTCTTGTCATTATGGCCCAAATGTTCTAGTTTTGTCTCATCTGACCAGAGTTTATAGAGATAAACTTGTCAATATGTTTATTTTCAAATAGTAAACAACAAGCTTTTAGGCCTGATATTTGTTATTTTCAACAATTCTGAGAAGGTTACGTTCAGCTCAAGTCAATAATTTATTTTTTCTAACTCCACCCAGGTTTATTTGCAACAATATGTTCTCTCTTGAATTTTACAACAATATTTCAAAAATATTCTATGCTGTACAATGTGAATAATTATAGCATGATTGAAATAACACAACACAAGATTCTTCTGGAAATAAATATATCAAATTTCATTATTTAATATTCTTATTCAAAAAGAAATTAGAATATTTTAATATTATTTTAGGACAGAACTATATATCACAAGTAAAATCACTGACTTAGGGAAGAAGGAATGTTTATGCCGGTTCATCCATGTAGTTCAAAGAGACCGATCCAGTTATGTGTTTCAAGCATTTAAAAAAGATTTTATCAGACCAAGAACAAGGGGTAGACCCCATCAAGCATTGGAAAGATCAAATTAAAAATGATACCAATCTCATGACAGAAAGAATAGCAAAAAATAGACATTGGTGGAAGGATTGTGTGAAGACAACTTGTGCAAAGTTCCTGTAATGAATACGCAACTAAAGATAAATAAAGAAAAATATTCATCATTTATACATGAAAAGATTTTCCTATTTATGCTTTTCTCATCTCTCAATTTTGGACATAGCATTTTTCTTTTGTTATTAGATGTTAAATATAGATTATAGAAAATTATTCTTGTGTGTGTGTGTGTGTGTATATATGTATATATTTATCTTGTCTATATATATATCTACCTAACACGTATAACTGTTCAAAGCACAAAGGAGCATCCAGCAGCAACAATATCTAAAATTTGATTCTCTATAAACTCAAAGAAATAATTCCGTACCAAAATTTTCTGTCAGTTGTTTGTTTATGTGTGTGTGAAGTTTTTGCTTCCAAAACTGCTATTATTCTATGGCCAACTTTGGAATTGCAAATATGCTGCTGGCTTTCCCCTATAACATGAAGAATATCATCAGATGCTATAATTTCAATCTTATAATCTAGGAAAATGTTGTTAAAACTGATAAAGAGTAGAAGACTACTTGTTCTGTGTGCTTTTCAGTCTTTTAAATTGAAAAGACAGGTGTTATGATACAACAGATGGTTTGGATTGATAACAGAAACATAGGTGTGGTTAAATATATGTTTATTTACGTTCAACAGCCATTTACAATAATGGAGGACAGGAATTGGGTCTTCTAAGGGCAGTTAATACCTGGAAATACTAAAGAGCTAAGGGAAACATTTTACTTAGCATCTAAGAGACTCAGCATACTAATACAACAGGAACACCATGATAAATTCTGGGCTAATCTTAAGTAGAGACTCTATTTGAAACCTCTAAGAACAGATTTTATATGTAAATGTGAATTCATTGCAAAATGGTAATGCAAGGATGAGCCACCATGAAAAGAAGAATTCTTAATTCTTCAAAAACTTCATAGATCTTTTTACTAAAACCTTATTTGTTATCAATAAGAGAATCTACCATACATACACACATATATATATATATAATGTATAATGTCATCCACATACAGGCCTGTTTCGCTCATCAGTGTGGCTAGACCTCTGATTGATTCAAGCTGTGATTGAAACCCGACTGATTTGGCATCAATCGGAGTTTCTATCCTTGAGCACAGCAGAGGGAAAGGGAAATTCTAGTGTGTTATTTTTCACAAATGTAAACAAATGCCAGACAGCCATAGTGCTCAATTCATTCCTAATGAAGAGCATTGCGTTAGTGAAGACAGCTGCTGTTTAGAATTACCCTCTCTCTCAACAGTGCTCAACCGAACATTTTTGAGAGCATAATAATGTCATCCACATACAGGCGTGCTTCACTGTATCACATATATACATATATATGGCAAATACTTTTAAAATGACAGACATTTTGTGTTGATTAAATTTACTGATTGAGTTTTCCAAGTTACAAATAAACAAATAAAATTCCATTAAAAATTGTCCATGTTTCATTTTGGGAGAAAAGTAGAAGAAATATGATGCAAGCTTTTGACTTTTTAAAGTCATCATCAGAGTAGATAAAAACAAGCGAGTTTAGTAAAATTTTAAAATGATATAACAATGCTATTCTTAAGAAAGATAAGCTGTTAGATGTGATGAAGGCTTGAGTCGTGCATTTTGTCATCCAAAGTCATAGAACTAATGAGAGTTGTGATGTCAGTGAAGCGTTGTTATGTGTTTTAATTTCTTTTTATAAACATGTATGGATGCAGATTTTTAAGTTTGTTCTATCTTGTCGGCCCTCCCACATTTTTTAAAAACAAACAAAAGGAAAGGTTTAACCAGCGATTGTTGTAAAACTGATCCAGGATATAAAAAGGCCTCAAAGCTTTCTGTGGCGAAGATGATTAGGATCAAAATCTAGTCAACGATCATACTTTTTAATCGCTCGTTTCTCGGCTCCAAGGCTAAGATCACGGTGTAGTATCTGTTCCCGGATTGCTCACTGGACGATCGCTTATGGGGCCGAGATTCAATCTGATACAGGCCGGCCGCAGGGATTCATCCCTGCGCTGGTAGTATCGCAGCTATGTCTAGCAAAGACCAGCTAAAGACCAGCTTGGACAAGCTAAGACCAGCTAAAGCCAAAGCACTGCGGCCCGGGTGAAAACTCGGGTCCACTCCCCCTCCCTCCCCACGTTAAAAACCGACCTTGTGTCACAACCTGGCCCTGTGGGAGGTCAAGTAGATCTAAGGATCAAAATCTAGTATCTGTTCTAACAGCTGATAACTGGCCCACGGCTCCAGCCATCAGCGAAAGATCCATCCAGCCATCATCATCATCTGCAGCTCCAGCTTGCCATTGGTTGCTACTCCAACCATCTCCAGCTTGCCATTGGTTGCTACTCCAACCATCTCCAGCTTGCCATTGGTTGATACTCCAACCATCTCCAGCTTGCCATTGGTTGCTACTCCAACCATCTCCAGCTTGCCATTGGTCAATACTCCAACCATCTACAGCTTGCCATTGGTTGATACTCCAACCATCTCCAGCACGCCTCCAAATACTTAAGCTCCAGCCATCCTTGCCAGCAGAATATGTAATAAACTGTCCGTTTCACAATGCTCTCCAGTGACTATGGAAACTATCCTTCTTCAGCACAATGCTCTTCTCACTCTCTACACGATCATGCAGAGATATCTTTTTTTTATGCACTTTAACCTTATTTTTGTTAATGTATTTTCTTTAAACAAAATAAAAATGGCAATATATTTTTTTCACTCAAGTCTTTGTTTTGTTTGTTGTTGTCTTCTGTCATTCAATATCTGTTTACAGGTCAATATACCACCTGCAACAAGTTAACAATACTCAGACATCATATATTATAAATGTAAGGTAAGATTTTTTGTATACCAAATAATTTTGAAAGTTGTTTTTACCTGTTACACCATCATAGGAAGTGTTTAATATGTGTGTGTGTATATATATATATATATATAGCATTAATATATATATATGTATCATTAATATATATATATATATATATATATATATATTAATGATATTTTTATTAAAAATATTTTACATTGCGACACGGAAATTTCTGTCTTAAAGTTTTTATCTCGTCATCAGGCAATGTTCAGTAACTTTTTGATGAAAATAATTTACATTTGAAAATAGAAAACAATATGTTTGCTTATTAAAGAGTTACAGGGGGCCGACACTATTTTTGGGACACTTTGAAAAGTCTGCTTAAAGGTGTTTTTTGCTGCCGAGAGCTTTTGTGTTGATGAGTAGGTAGTTCAGCAGTAACTGTCCATTAATGGTATGAACATTGATTGATGGGTTTGTCTTTGGTTTCATGTTTTCTTTATTTTTACTTCAACTTAGGCGACACTATTTTTCGGACATGATTCCAGGTTTTTTAATGATTTAGTCGTCGAACGTCTACAATATGCAAATTTTCTGCAGGTAAATTTTACCCTGACCATTACATTTGAGTATCTTTACCATTCACTGCGAAAACGTATTAAAATCCTGAAGAAGAATGCATTCGAAAGAAGTCAT
This sequence comes from Acanthosepion esculentum, assembly GCA_964036315.1. Taxonomy (NCBI): domain Eukaryota; kingdom Metazoa; phylum Mollusca; class Cephalopoda; order Sepiida; family Sepiidae; genus Acanthosepion; species Acanthosepion esculentum. The sequence goes on from OZ038477.1 coordinate 5,384,610, forward strand.
CAGTTTGGTCCAAAAGAAGAGAGAAGATGGGCTCAGCATCCGAAAGATCGCCGCTGAGATGAAGCTACCGAAGTCAACAGTTGAATACATGCTAAGTACAGACTATGAGCGGAAGAAGAAGAAGAGAGGACAGAAAAAAACAATTTCAAAGAGAAGAGAAAGAAGAATGAAGAGGAGTGTTATGAGAAAATCTGGAGAAAAGGTGACAGTGAAAAAATTAAAGAAGTGTGACGTCATTGTTCGAACTGTACAAAGAAAGCTACACGAAATTGGACTTAAGTATGCTAAAATCAAGACAAGAATTACACTAACGAGAAAACACAAAGAGGCAAGGTAAGCGTCAAAAGATGGATAACAAACCATGTCGACTTCAAGAAAGTGATATTTACTGATGAAAAACGTTTTAAGTTCGATGGTGTACATGGTCGAGAAAAGGTGAACCTGTTATTCTCAACAAGAGACAGATGGGAGGAGGAGGAGGAGTCATGGTTTGGGGTATGGTATTTCCGAATGGAAACTTGTGGCTCGAGTGGTTAAAAGGACGTCAAAATAGCTTGAGCTACAGAGAACCTTTGGAAAAGAGAGCCCTACCACTCATAGAAAAAGAATTGGGAAGTAATTTTTCTTTTGCAGCAAGATAACTGCAGTATCCATGTGGCCAAATCAGTGAAAAATTGGATGTGTGAAGCAAATATAACTACTCTGGAATGGCCTGCAAGAAGTCCAGACTTAAATTTAATTGAAAACATATGGAAAATGCTTGCAGAGCTTGCTTACGACAGGCCAGAAATAACCAGAGAGGCTGAACTGTGGCAGCGCATAAAAGATGCTAAAAATAGACTGCTAGAAACACAAAGAGACGTTATTATCAATATGTACGAACATTATGAAGATAGACTGGTAAAAGGCATTGAAAAAAAGGGCGCTGCCATAAACTATTAGCATTGTTTCTGCAATGTAAGAAAAATACTGTCGCCTGTGTAATGTGAAAATTTGTAAAAAAATAAAAATACTTCTAATTTGAATTCTGCTTTTTCATTTGTGGTATTGAAACAGTTTTTAAATGTTATAGCCATTACACTAAAACAGTACAGACTGCCTGTGCTACCTAAAACTTGAAAAAATAAAGTGTCTGAAAAATAGTGTCGGCCCTCTGTAGATGGAGTGTCTTATTTAACTAATCAAAAGAAACGTCAAAGCTAAATCAGAAAAGTTAAAAATATAGGTTAGGTGTTGGGGCAAGGTATTCATACTTATCTCTGATATAACCCTTTCATGACAGATCCCCGAGACATGTATGAATAAATAAAGTTACTGAACATTGCCTGATGATGAGATAAAAATTTTAAGTCTTGAAACAGAAATTTCCGTGTCACAATGTAAAATATTTTTAATAAAAATATCATTAAAATATTATGCTCTACATTGTATTGAGAACTTTTTAAAAAAGTAAATGCCAGAGAACTGTGGATTCAAAGTCTGTTTGTTCTTTCTCTTCATTTGCATGTATGTGTGTGTGTGTGTGTGTGTATATATATATATATATATATATATATATATATATATATATATATATATATATATATATATATATATACATACATACATACACATATATATGAATAAAAAATAATTCCAAGAGGATAGAATCCAGGTAGAACTCAATGTCCAGGACAGAGTAAGGATATAATAAAAAGGCTTAAACACTAATATTCAGTGTTTTTATTATATATATATCTATATATATATATATATATATATATATATATATATATATATATATATATATATATATATATACACAATATTAAACTTTTTATTGAATTGAAGCATGAAAAGACAGATTTTAATGCCTGAATTTTTTAACATGCCTCTGTTCTTTTACAATAATACAAGGAATAACCAAAGGAATGGGACTTACTCTTCCAAGGAATGTTGTTATTTCGAGGTCTCACTGTGGAAATTATACTCTCTGAGTAAATCCAAATCACTGTTTTATCCCCCAATGGTTGAATTCCTTTTGAAAATAAATTTCAACTCCAATCTGTATCTTTCTTCTCAGGTGTTGAATGAAGACGCTAAAAGCAGGTATCTGATGTCATCGATGCTATGAAGTGGTTGGCTGAAGTGTGCAGGGCAATTTTCATTGCTGATCTTAATGTTTTTTTTTTATGGTTATTGAACTGAAGACAGAATTCTGTTCCAGTTTCTTCAACATAATTTCCTTTTTTGCATTTGTGGCAGAAAAGCAAATATATAAGATTTGAACTGTCACAATTCAAGGCCGGCAGTTTAAAAACTACATGAGTACCAGGGGGAGCATTCAAACCACTAGCTCTGAATTATGACAGTTAAAATCTTATTTATATGAAATTTTGTTAACTGGATAATTAATTAAATAAATACATACATACATATACACATAAATTGTAACATTTTATTATTATAATTACTGACTATAATATTATTGCTTCTTTGACCGATATATGCATTTAATGAATCTGGCATGCAGTTGGTTCTGTTATTTTTTGGTGATAGATGGATTAGTAGAAAGATGGGTGTCTTCTCCTGAGAGACAAGACTGAGAATAGTAAAGAATGTAATTAAGTAGAACTGTTAAATATTTGATTAATTTAAGAAATATATGTCCATCGCTAGCTACGTTCATGTATGACATTTGCACTCTGACCTCTGCTCACTTCAGTCATGATGAATCTTGTGGAAGAATCTCATTTGCAGACCTACCATAAACTAAGTGCAGTGTAAAAAATGAAAAAGAAGAAAAAACTGTGATATGATGGAATTAATTTTCTGCTCATTTTTGAATTAATAGATGATAAGTTGCAACTTAATAAGTACAAATAAATGAAGTAATTTACATTCTTAGATATGCCTCTCCTGTCACCACCACCACCACTAATAGACCCCAAGAGCTAGAAAAAGAAAAAGAAAGAAAAAATTGGAGTTTCTGACTATCAGCTACAAAACTTTTTGAGGCAATCAAATATTAAAAAACAAAACCCTCATTCAGTATTATCTTGAAATCCAAGATAAGTCATTTACATATCTCTCCCCCCCCTCTCTCTATTACTTATATAATTTATTACATTGAAATCGTAACCACGATCCAATTCATCAGACCTATTTATTACATTCCAATGTAATAAATTATAACCATGGAATATTAGTGTTTGAGCCTTTTAATATTATATTCTTCCTCTGTCCTGGACATTGAGTTCTATCCTCTTGGGAATTTATATATATAAATATATATATATATATATATATATTGACCACTAATATTATCAATATACAAGGTAAACAAAAAAGTTCTGTCCGTTTTTAGATTAGTCACTGAATTAGGTTGAAATATATACGAAATGCGTGTAGCAATTGTTTTCAAATTCGGACAGCCGGAAGTAGAAACATCAGACGTTATAAAAAACACGCGCACCTTGCCCGGCCATTAGTTATAAGCTGGACAGCTGTGAGAAGGATGGAAGTGTCTAGAGATCTCGTTCAGGGCTGTTTGCTTTACGACTTCAAAATGGGCTTATCAGCAGCTGCATCAAGTCGCCGCATATGTCAAGCATTTGGGGATAGTGCTGTGGATGAAGGTACTGCAAGGCCTTGGTTTCGAAAATTCAAGTCGGGAGATTTGTCTCTCCATGATGAGCCTCGCAGTGGACGACCACAGGTCTTGAATGAGTCCTGAAGGCGGCCATTGAAGAGGACAGTAGTCTAACATGTGGTGAACTTGCAAGACAGTTCAACGTTTCCGATGAAACAGTTAGACTTCACCTGCACCGCCTAGGTAAGACATACAAACTGAGCAAGTGGGTTCCACAAATGCTGTTGGAGGTCCACAAGGGACAACGAGTGGCAGCCTGCGTATCGCTGCTTTCTCACCACTGTACCGCATCTTTATTCAATCGAGTGCTTACCAGTGATGAAAAGTGGGTTCTGTATGAAACTCCCAAGCGTTCCAGACATTGTTTGTCTCCTTAGGATGCTGTCCCTCACACTGCAAGACTGCCTATGCACCCATGCAAGATTATGCTTTGTGTCTGGTGGACAGGTCGTCAAGTGGTTCATTATGAACTGCTACCAACGGTCACTGGAGACCTATACTCGCAGCAATTGAAACGTGTGCAACAGGCATTGCGCCAGAAGGAGCCAGCACTGGTGAATCGCAAAGGTGTGCTTTTCCTCCATGACAACGCCAGGCTGCATGTCGCGCGAGTGGTCAGGGATACCATACAGCAACTTGGGTGGGAGACTTTGTGCCATCCACCTTATTCACCTGACCTTGCGCCAGCCAATTATCACCTCTTCCACTCCCTGGATAATCATCTTCGTGAGAAATCCTTCACCAATGAAGCAGACTTGCGCAAAGCCCTCATGGACTTCTTTGCGTCAACCCCCCGAGTTCTACCGCAAGGGCATTGAACAGCTGGAGACACGTTGGCAGAAGGTGCTGGATGCCGATGGAGATTACTTCGAAGACTAAATATAAGTTACACATACTGTGAAGCATTTTCTTTTTTTCCTTTAAAAACGGACAGAACCTTTTTGGTTACCTTATATATATATATATATATATATATATATATATATATATATATATATATATATAAGGGCTGTATGAGTAAGTATGTATGCTACTGTCGGAGAGTTGGTGACTAAACTGGCTTCCCCACTCCAAGTGGTTTTAAGTGAGGCATCCTTATAAGATGACAAATAAGACCTATTAAAGAGTGGAGGAACTCTTGATGAGTCAATGCCCAGTTAACTAGAGCTGGCATCTCAATAAATCATCACGGAGAAGGCAATAGGAACCACTTCACTATCAATAACCAAGAAATGTCATGGCATTTATCAAACAAAATATGAAAGTTAATGATGTGAAGGGGGTTAAACCTGTTGGAATTAACTCCTTGCTCAGTAAGGAGTGACATGAGTGAGTCTAACTGTTTCATCAGGCAGAGAGAAAATTGAAAGAGGAGTAGGACTGATACTAAACAAAGACATGAAGAAATGCATTCTGGGATACTGTCAGTTATCTGAAAGAATTTTTGACATTAAAATGAAAGGAACGCCTTTCAACGTATCCATCATAGTTGTGTATGCACTGACAGCACAAAGTGCAGAAGAAGAAACTGAAAAGTTCTACTTTATGCTTGACAACACCAAGGCTCAGTGCAAATTGCATGAAATTTTAATAGTCATGGAAGACTTCAATGCCAAATTAGGCAATGAGAAGGAGTGTAAAAAAGTTGGCAAATTCAGACTAGGAACCTGCAATGAACGTGAAGAAATATATGGGCCTAATGGTGATTATGTAGTAGCCAACAGCTGGTTTCCAGCGCACGCAAGATGAATATGGACATGGAGAAGCCCAGGAAGAAAAACAAAAAATCAAATCAACTCCATAACTATCAACAAGAGTTCCAGGAATGCATTTGTACCTGTTCAAGTGCTGACTGTGGAAGTGATCACTTCCCTGTTATATATAGACTTAGAGTGAAACTATGGAAATTGAAGAGGCCAAAGGCAGCACCAAAATCTCAGTACATCAGATTCTTGAACGAATCTGATTCTGCAGGAGAAATATATGGACAGCATGAAAAGCGGACATCATTGGACAAATGGAAAATGGAAACCTGAAGTGGGGTACACTAAGAGAAGCTTTAGTAAAGTCAACAAACGAGGACATTCCAAAGGAAAATAGATAAAGAAAAAAAGTGAATGTATGACAAATGGGATTCTTGACATGATGAAAAGGAGACAGAAAACAAGTCCAAGACATGGAACGGAATGCAGAACACTGCACAAAATAATAAGTAGCAAATGCAGACAGGAATGACTCATTAAAAAATGTGCAAAAATAGAAAGAATGAGTATCATAGATAAAGCAGATATGCATAAAAAATAAGAGAACTAATGAGGCAAAAGACATTCCCATCAGCAGGATGTATAAAATCCAAGGACGAAATGATAAAGTTAGAGAAAGAAAAAATACTTCAGAGGTGGAACAAATATATATTGGAAAACTCTTCCATGATGAAAGAGAACAACGGGCAATACAAAGAAATATAAACTGAGCAGAAATATTAAAAACTGAAGTGGAAGCTGCACTTGCCAAATTGAACAAAAACAAAGTGGAAGGGCCAGACAGAATTGTAAAAGGAGTCTTAGATGATTTCAGCATAGACAAGACTACGTTAATAAATGAAATTTACAAGTGGCAATATACTGGAAGTAGATCTATTTTCATAACACTTTCTAAAAAGCCAGGTGCAAATGAATGTGAACTCCATTGGACAATCAGACTAATGAGCCCTATAAGAAAACTTATTATCCAAATTTTGATGCATAGAGCATGCAGCAGAATCAGACTGTAAATAGGACAAGAACAATGCGGATTTGCCAGACACTGGAACAGGGAACATGATATTTATGAAAGCACAATACAAATGCAGAAGAACATGTACCTATGTCTTATAGATTATGCCAAGGTATTCAATAAAGATCTCTTGGAACTGCTTGTTAACCATGACATATTTGTGAAGGATATTAGAATAATCCAGCAGCTATATTGGCAGCAAACCACTTCCATACGGATAGGAAATGATTTCAGCATATATACAAAAATAGAAAGGGGTGTAAAACAAGGATATGACTTCTCATTGGATTTATTCAAAATACACAGCAAGGTAATTCTGAGATGTCCTACCAATGATCGATTATCAGTGGCCAAAATCTTAACAATGTAAGATATACAGATGACAAAGTGTTAATAACAGACATGGAAAGAAAACTATAAAAGCTCCTACAGAAGGTAGTGAAGGAAAGCAGGAAGAAAGGACTAAGCACAAACTGCAATAAGATAGAATGCATGGTTGTTAGCAAAAGGATGAGCCCAAAATGCAAATTACAAATCGGAGATACCAAAATCAAACAAGTATAAAAAATTTTAAATCTGGGAAGTGTTCTAACAGAGAACGGAATGTATGAAACTGAAATCTGAAGTTGCATTGGGATAGCCAAAGATGCCTTCCAAAAGCTAAGTAGAATATTAAGAGACAGAAAAACTTCATTAGAAACAAAGAAATGAGTACTGAAATGTTACATGATATCTGTCCATATATATGACAGTGAATGCTGGACAATCTCCTCAAAGATGACTTCAAGCAACAAAAATGGGGTTCTACAGAAGGATGCTGGGGTTAATATGGACCAAACATATGAGCAGCAACAAAGTTTTAGAGAAAATGGAAACTAACTATCTAACATCAGGAAGAGAGAGATGAAATTTCTGGGACACATAATGAGGAAAGAAGGCTTGGAAAATCTGATACTCACAGGACAGATTGAAGGAAAGAGGGACAGAAGAAAACAGCACATAACATACTTGATGGGATTAAGTAAATGGATGGTGGAACTGGGTTTAGGAGAAATAACAAAAAGACAAAATTTATTAAGAGCTACAAGGGAAAGGAAGTTGTGGGGAGCCATGATCACCTATGTCATGAGGACACGCAGCACATAAAGAAGAATTCACTTTTCTAGCACTTTCGCCCCAGCCCCTCAACCTCCAGCATCTTACTCTCTGGGTTGAGGTATCTACTCCGTCCTAACCAAACTTAAGAGAGTGGCCATAGGTCCCCTGAGCATCTGTAGATTATTCGACCAGTCCACTGGTTTAATCCTGCCCACGTTGTGATTTGTTTGATCCAGAAAGCAGAAGTGATGTCCGTGCATTCACGGTCAACTGAAGATGTAGACACGGCTGGGGAGTCTGCGCTAAGAAATTTAGAAAGCAGCAAAAAAAAAATTAATATCTGCAGAAAGCCGGACAAACAACTATTCAATGGTTGAATTGTTAATGTCTTTTATATAGCAGAAAAGAATGGTATAGAAAAGAAGCGGGTTACAGAAAAGAAAAGTATTTAACGCAAAAACTCATACACTGGACTCTAGACACAGAGAGAGTGTAAGTGATTAACTTGTTGTTAGATCATCTCAGAATGATATATGACTCTTGCGATGGAGGGATAAAGATTTCTGTGTGGGGCTTAAAGTTATAGTGGCGTTCCTCCTCCCAACGCTTGCCCGGGCCAATTCTCTCTTCTCTCTTCAAGAATTTTCTCTAGTCTGCCTTTTTCAGCATAACTATGCATTTATATAGATAAACCCAGCTGGTTATAACTGACCCTCGGCCCTACTACTTCACACGCGATTATCATTGGGTTCTGGCTGCTTCAACCAAAATCATGTGAATTCCAAAGTTCCTTCTAGCTTACTCAGCTCTATTTCAATTTTTAATTGATAAAAATTATTTCGACCATTTCCATTGTTTTCTGATGACCCAGATTCAATGGGTACAACTTCTGCCCTAGATCAGATTTCCCCATCAGTAAACAAATTGCTCTGATTTAATTTCGCTATTCAAACCTACTCCAATTTCACTAAAAAAAAAAATATACGTGTGTGTGTTTCCCAGACTCTCTCTCTCTCTCTCTCTGTCACACTTTTAAACAATCCAAACTTGAGAAAAGCCATATATGAATTCAAAAATCAACCCACTATTATTATAAGGAAAACTGATGAATCAATTTTTTTGTATTATGAAATTATAGTGGCATGGCACTTTGGGGTTAAAATGAACAATTGATTTACCCATGCCAAGAAAATTAGTGGAAGCTGGTAATAACAAAGAAACACATGGGTAATTTTAACCATCAAAGTTTGCATTTATTTGCATATGTAGTGATTATACCAGTGACCATCAGGATTTGTATTTATTTCCATATGTAGCAATTATACCATTGACCATCAGGTTTTTTATATATTTCCATATGTTGAAATTATACAATTGACCATCAGGGTTTGTATATATTTACATAGATAGTGATTCTATTAGTGACCATCTGGGTTTGTATTTATTTCTATAGCTAGTGATTATACCAGCAACCATTTATGGTTTGTATTTATTTTATTATGTAGTGATTATACCAGTGACCATAGTAGGCCAAGCATAGATATTATCACCTGCGAACCATTAACAATGAAGAAATAGGTATTAAATTAAAAGTTGGAAAAAAATCATTATTCAGATATTTTACGGGACATGGTTTTGTGGTATGAAGGTAGAACAATAAGTTATTAGTTGAAATTTTTCACTATAATGGTCACTGGATAAGTGCTAGGTTAAGTGCATTGACAAAAAGAAGGAGATTGTTTTAGAATAATTGTTGTGTAAAATAAATGCTTTTTTTTTTATTTGGCTATTGTACTTATATATGTGTGTAAAAGTTCCTTTGACTTCCTGTGGACGGGAATTCAATCCTGAGTAAAAGGTTTTATAAACCTCAAACTTTGATTAATTCCTTCTCTCCTTTTTATTCTTACCTTATATTTTTTCTTCCCATACCATAATTCTTCTCTTGTTGATAGAGTATAATCTAAACCCCTATCGGCTAATCAACTATTTAACAAGATAGTTAGTTTGAGCCTAGAAGTCCATTCCTAAACTTGTTCCTCCCAAAATGATATCCTTTGAAATAGGATAGTGCAGTCAGTTTCTTCTAGCTTGTAATATTTTACATGTCAGACACGTCAACCCAGTATTTCTTTTTAATCGGTATCACCCCAAGCAAGGCAGTACGGCCACTAGCATGCAACGGGGGTGGAGGAATCGGGGACAGAAACAGAAGTAATGAGTAGAAAGAGACAAAAACAGCTAGGAAGACAGTAGGTAGCAATTGACACTGCATTTAAAGTTTTGCAGATTAAAGTTGGCTGGAAAGCATGGAGCCAGAAGGGAGTTCCACAAGCAAGAAGTATGAGAAAAGAAACTGTTAGCATAGAAGTTACGGCTACATTTAGCTAGCTCAACTGTAAATTGATGAGATCTTGATGCCAGTCTAGTACTGCGCTTAAATTCATACAGTCTAGCTACCCTAGCGAAGAGCTCAATCGAACAATTACCACGAAAGTATTTATAAAAAAGCACAGAGTGGCAACTTTATGGCAGTGAATAAGTGACTGAAGCCGAACCACCAGGACAAATAATATTGCTGATTCTTCTTTGGATTTTATCAAGGAGCTCCAGGTAAATAGCAGGGGCACTGGACAATATATGGCAGCAATATTCTAAGAATGGACAAATGGTAGATTATGATAGATCAAAGAGAGAAGAATTGTATGGCTTGACACAGTGAACTGACTTTCGTAGCAGCTGATCTAGCAATGAATTCAATATAGTCTTTCCATTTTATGTCAGCTGAGAACGTTGGCCTAAGAAGATGCAACGAGACACTCTCATGGCAGTTAGCATCAGCCATACTGATGAAAGGCAAGTTGGGGGTCTCTCATGATTAATGGAGAGAAGATCAGTTTTGGAGACGTTAAAATTGACAAGCCATCTTTTGCTCCAGTTAACAACGGACCGAAGATCGTTTTGGACACTAGACGCCATTTTGATCTTGTCTGACTGATCAGCATTACTATAGAGGCAAGAGTAAAGGGTAGTGTCGTCAGAATAGATGCCAAGTTGAGAGCTGATGTCACCAGGAAGGCAGATGAGTGGTCATTCAGGACAATTTTCATTTCATGATTTGATAGGAACAACTGGATCAGCTCAAAAACGTATCCGGATGTACCATCATTTTTCAGCTTCATAATTTTTCCTGAATGCCAGACTCTGTCAAAGGCTTTTGAAATGGCTACTGCTAGAGCCCAGGCTTCACCGTTTTTATCTAGAGCACTCTTTGTATAATTATTGTTAGTACATCAGCAGTTGACCGGGAAAAACAAAAGCTGTATTGCTTGTCTGAGAAAAGTCCCTGCGATGAGAGATGATGAACCAATTCAGCATTGATTAGGGCTTCTAGGAGTTTCCCAAAAAGAGGTAAAAAGCTAATAGGCCGAAAGATGTGTCAGACAGTTCTTAAAACTGGAACAACAGACAATGACTTCCAGCAGGCAGGAAAGCAGGAGGCAGTGAGTCATTTATTATACAGTTTCGAGAAAACAGGAGCTACTTCTTAATGACTATTACAGGGATGTCATCGGGTTCACATACTTTGTGGGGATCAAGGTTAAAGATGATAGTAGAAAACATGGAAGGGGTGATATGCATCTCATTCAATAGAGACTCCTAAGTAGGAACTTGTGCAAAGATACTCCAGGTGAGTCAAGAGTGGAGAAGAATTTATGGGCAAAGCATTCAGCTTCATCAGCAGAGGATGATAACACCTCAATTCGATTGAAGAGGGGGGGAATAGAAACCTTACACTTATTTAGTACCCTATTAAAGAGCTGCCAGTAATCATGAGAGAGAGCCAAAGTTTTTAGAGGCTATGCAGTGCCTCATTCTCTCATATTACACTCCCCACCAATCTCCTGATCACATATGTGGCAATGGGATGGAGATCTCCTTCATCAAATGCTTCTTTGTAGACAGAGGGAGGATATTTCTATCAGCATCACGTCCTCATCTGTGTTCTCCCAATCTTCCTTAATTCTGTTATTGTCATCAATATATGATCAGGTGGTTCTCATTGTCACTTCCTCTTGAGACAAGTCTTGACAATAACTTTCATAATGAGAGGTGTCACATTGAAACTGAATCCTATATGTGTCAAGCAGTACCTCTTTCCTTTGAAATGATATTATTACCATTTTCTCTTGTATTATAAATAGAATTTATTAACCATTACTGTCACTCCATCCATACCTCTAGTCTGGTATCCCTACTTTAAACAGCTTTTACTAAACCTAATATAGTCTTTCTTGAATCCATCATAAAAATTCAGGAAATAGAATTAGTAAATACTAAACACTTCAAATATCTTGGCATATGGATCAGTTAATAACAGATTTAGTATAGAGGAAAAGAAACTGAACACAGAATAGGCTGTGCCAGAGGTAATTTCGCCCAACACCGCAATTTGCTACGTAACTAAAACCTCAAACTTGAGTAATGTTCTTAATTAGGCTCGTCAGATCAAGACATAATCAAGATGTTAGCATTCCACACGACTTCAAAGTTAGGAAGGAAACCTCCCGCCCCATCAATACTGGAAAGAGCAATAAGAACAACTGAGCTTGAGAAAACTTTTTCTGAATTTCAGCTGAAATTAATACTAGCTGTTTGATCAATGAATGCCAAACATTTCCTTATAGAGAAACAACAATTGCCATTAGCATTTCCCTCTTCCCATTAGATCTGAATGTCTTTTAATTCCCCTTCACCCAACATACCTTGAGGGTAAGGAAGAAGAATAGTCAAATTTATACACTCTTGATTTCTGGATCAGGTAAATATAGAAATATAGATGGATTCAGTGGATAGACAGCTATTGAACTGTAATAAAGAGTCTCTACCTCAGAAGGCTACCATGCGTTCACAGACATAGGAAGGAAAATGGATGGGGCATTGCCTTGCAGGGTAAATAAACAATTTCATCTGACATTCCTCAGAAGCAACCAAATGTGACAAAGAAATTGGTTTCTACAAACTTTTCTACAAAAAGTAACATTCTTTTTGAGAATTTCAAAAAACATATAATCCTGTCCTTTCTCATCTAAAAATAGAGCATTGATACAAACACCCTTAAGCAAGTGTTTTTTTTTTTATTTAACTTTATATACTTTTAAAAAAATAAAAAGAACCTTCTCTTCAAAACTTTTGATGGGTTTAGCTTTTCATCCTATTGCTTTTAAAAAGAATGCACTTTTTATTGAAACATTTATTATTTTCCCATTTTCCAAACTTTAATCAAGCATCATGAATTGGAAATATTAGAATAAGTTTCCAATGAGATTTGAACCTCAACAAATTTCCAATTTATATCCATTTCCCTTGGGATTTTGTTACAGTTCAAGTCTCACCAAAAACATAAAATGACAAAATTATATCAATTTAGCAAAAATAAGATGAATAAAAAAACTTGTCCAAAAATGAATGATAATGTCTCATTTCAGTTTGGACAGACTTTTTTTTAAATATTTTCTCTGAGACTAAAACTCAATTGCAAAAATATTACATTTTAAATTTTAACATTCATGAGCAATGTTCACTTTTTATGATTTGTGGATTTCTTTTTAAGAGCAAGAAATTTTATATCAAGAAGCAAGAAACATTTTTATCTGCTTCATTCACATTTCTTGGTTCAAAATCAAACCTATTTTGGGTATCAATCAAACATTTTTAATTTGTTTTTTATTATTTTCTCTTTGTTTTAGAATTTTAATGAACTGTCATGTGTCTAGCTTACTCAGTAACAAAGCCTAAAAACTTGAAGAGTGAAGCCTCAAAGCCTGAACAGGGAGCCTTGTGAGGATTAAACTCACCCCACTTGTGAATGGGTTGTTAAACTAACTTGTTAACCATCACTCCCCTCCAGATGTTAATCTAGTTTGTGGAATGCACACACATACACACACACATGCAAAGTGCCATTTGGTACGTGATAATGGTTAGTTAGGCTCATCTAGTTGACTATTACTACTTGGTATCTCATACTAAATTTGCCATAAAACAAGGATTCATGTTGTAAACATCAATCAACACACACACACACACACACCTGTATATTTAAGTATCAAGTTCTCTTTCCAATCAGTTTTTACTGAATGTAACTGTCATAGTTGGAAAATTCCGATTATATTCTTGGATAAATAATTTCCATGCCAGTCGCATCCTTTTATGAAATTGGTGCTACACAATCATATTTTTCTTAATTACTTGTATGTTTTGCTCTCGTATTTACTTTAGATACTTCAGATCTAATCTTTCTATCGTGAAATCAAACAAGTATTTTTTCAACTTGTACAATTTACTAAGCCTACCACAATTAGTATACCCACACAACAGTCTCTTCTTTGCCTTGTCCCCTCCCAACAAAAGCAATCTCCACCCAGCAGAGCAATTTATCACAATCCAATGCACAATCACACATGGACACAGTCTCATTGAATGAAAGGAAATAAGCAAAATTGATTGTCTGCATAGATTTTATTTTTTTTAAACATGTCCACCATCTACCCAGAGCTTTTACTAGTGATACTATTCTTCATACCCAATAGGCTTCCACCCTACCATAATCCTCTGACTACTGCAGACACCAATGCACCACATTAGACATTTTATTTTTTTAGCCATTGCACCCTAGATGAGAAATTGTCTGGCAAGCAGCACTATTATGCTTAGCATTTCTTTCATCCTTTTGTTCTTTCTCTCTGGTTTCCTCTCCTTTTTTTCCCTTACTCACTCTTTCATTTCCTTTCCTTCACTTCTTAATCTCTTTCTCTCTCTTATTTCTTTTCCTTCATGTTTCCTTTATTTATTTATTTACTTAATCTCTCTCTCTCCTTAATGTCTTTCTCATTTTTCTTTCCTTCTCTCCATATTTAATCTCTATCTCATTTCCATTCCTTCTCCGCTTGCTTCATCTCTTTTGTTTCCCGTCTCTCCTTACACAATCCCTTTCTGTATTTCTCTTTTCCTTGTTCTCTTATATTTCTATCACATTCACAATCTTTTCATTCAACTTGTGTATCTCTTGTTTTTACTCCTGCACTCACTCTCAATCGTACACTCTGACTCTCTAGTCCTACACACTGTATCAGGCTCCCTCACTCTCAATTGTCAGTCCAACACTCTCTCTGTCAGGCTCCCTCACTCTCAATCGTCAGTCCAACACTCTCTCTGTCAGGCTCCCTCACTCTCAATCGTCAGTCCAACACTCTCTCTGTCAGGCTCCCTCACTCTCAATCGTCAGTCCAACACTCTCTCAGTCATGCTCCCTCACTTTTGATCTCTAGTCCTACACTCTCTGTTGCGCTCCCTCACTCTCTATTCCTACACCCTCCATCTTTCACACTCTCGATCATTATCATGTTTTCATAATTTCATTTACCTTATTTTTATAATTTACATTAGCAAATTAAAAATAAAAACAGACACACACTATTTTTCTTGCTCAGATTTTTTGTCCATTTCTTTGAAATGAAAACGTTCAGTTTTTGGGAGAAACATTCCAATGCCAATCTGACAAAGACATTTAACTCTTATTTGATTGTATTATTCTTTCACTGTATTTCCTCTCTTTAGTTTTCATGTTATATCTCACTCTCTCTTGAAAAGTCTTTTCCCCTCTCCTCTTATTCCTTTCAATCATTTCTCCCGTTTTCTATTCTAATCATATTGCCTCTTTTTCCAAATTCCAAGTGTTTGTCTATCTCTGCATCCAATCTTTCTGTTCTGTCGCTCAACCTCTCCCTTCTTGCCCATGTCACAAAATCAATTACAGGCTGCACTGCACTAATCTGGAATTCACTAACAGCTTTGATGGTTTCAGACAGTGATTTGAATCTGGTAATCAATCACTAGAAACTATGTACAAAATATTTTCTTAATGAGAAACTGGACTCAGACATGTTAAGACTGTCAAAAAGCAAAGTTACCAGACATACATAATCTCCTCCTGGTAAATTTTCTAGACCAGATGGTAGGTTCACAAACTTACATATAGATATAGTTGGCCCATTACCAGAAACAAATGGTCATTCCTATATATTGACTATTATCGATAGATTTACAAGATGGACTGTCATTGTATCTCTTAAATTTAATAGGTAAAAATATCTTACAGGAATGGATAACTGTTCTTAGCAGTCTCTAATAATAACAATGGACTGAAGAGAACAATTCCAATCAACATTTTTAATGAATTTACAAAATTACTAGTAGTCATACACATAGAAGCCACAGTATATCACTCAGTTTGGTTGAGAGATTTCATAGGCAACTTAAAACAACCTGTACAGCAAACATCGATTCTGGTACCTGGTTAGAAAACATGACCTTAGTTTTACTTTTCATACAGAATTTGATTAAACAAGATTTAGGATGCACAACGTAAAATCAGCTGGTACAAAAAACAATCCCAAATATACACTGAAATTCAGTGGTGGAAGTTTAATGCATCAAACAGTGCATGAAAGTTGACAACAACAGTATTTATTTATTTTCGTCTGCTGGCCTGAATGTTCAAGAAATCTTATGAAAGATTTGCACTCTCCATAAGGATTTGATCCTGCATTCCTCAGGGTAGAGAGGACTACCGTTAAAACTGGAATACTTTAACCAACTTGGCCACAAAGAGCAGTCTGTCTGACAAGGCCAAATTTTGTGCCTTTAAGTAAAATTTCTATCATCATAGATCTAAAAGTTTTTCATACCTGCATAGTTTTGTATTCAAACATAAAGATTATTTTAGAATGGAGTTTTTATTAACTGACAGATTATTATCCCTTTAAACGTTATTTTTAGTGGATACTCGTTTTTGAGTAGACGTTCCGTTTATTTATTAAACAGTATATCTATTTTTGTCTATAGATGAAAATAAATATACTATTTAATAAATAAGTGGAGTGCATACTCAAATATGAATATCTACTAAAATAATGTTTAAAGTGATATATATATATATATATATGTATAGGTAATAATCTGTTGGTATATAATACAAGTGAATCCTAATAAAATATTAAAACTGATCCACAAAGAGAGCTTAATGTATTTATTATACCAGCGCATAGATAAATAAATAAATAAATTACATAGAATAGAAATTCAAAATTACTCCAAAG
The DNA here is from genome assembly GCA_964036315.1 of Acanthosepion esculentum. Lineage (NCBI taxonomy): Eukaryota > Metazoa > Mollusca > Cephalopoda > Sepiida > Sepiidae > Acanthosepion > Acanthosepion esculentum. The sequence continues at coordinate 5,401,275 of OZ038477.1, forward strand.
AGTTAAGAAATTTCTTAAATCCTTGGTGTTGACAAATGCTGCAAGGAAGGTCTTGTAGGGTGAAATAGCTATATAAATGGAGTAATTTTGAATTTATATTTTATGTAATTTATATATATATATATATATATATATATATATATATATATATATAAATGCACTGAGTGCCACAAGGTCCCCAAACGACCCTCCACAGGTTTTGAATTCAGAGTTGTCCTTCTCCTAGACCAGTTGCCATCCAAGGCTAAACAACCCAGTCTGTCCTGCTATTTACCCATAGTTGGAAGGAGAAGAAGAAGATTCACACCTTTCCCAAGTGTATTAGCCTGTAAGTGAAATGTAATGGATTCGACTGGAATTCGAACTCAGCTTTTCGATTCCTCAATCCAAGCCGTTATCCATTACTCCACCGTGCCTCTCTCTCTCTATATATATATATCATGCAACAAACAAGTTTCTTACTGATGAAGACATTGCAAATGTGCTGATGAAACAATCTTGGATTTGCATTCCTCCATTCCACATCAAGTTGATTAATAATGATTATGACATTTAATGCCTCAATTAAGTGCCACATGTGAGACATGCTTGGGCAATCATGTCTCTTTCAATTCATGACTGAATACTAGGTTTCCATTTCTTTCCGTGGTAGACTGATTGCCAAACAACGTATTGCTATTCAACCCCTAGCTGGGAGGAGATATGATGGATTCATATTTTTCCCCAAGGCTATTTGCGTGTAAGTGAATGTAATGAACCTAACTGGAATTTGATCTCGGCCCAACGATTTCTCATTGCAAGCTTGTTATCCATTACATCATAACTCACATCCCCTTTAATGTCTACTAAACTTAAAAGAAAGTTTCGTACATTACCCATAACTTTCGTATACCCGATTTTTAACATTATCTAGCCTTCACATCAGTATCTCCCTTTGTACTATGTAAATGCTCAGTGAATCATTGTTCTTATGTGCCATGCCCCCTCAGGATGTAAGTGATCATGGCTCTCCACGATTTCCTGTCCTTCATAGCTCTTAATAAATTTTGTTTTTTGTTATCTCCTAAATCTTGTTCCATCATCCATTTACTCAAGCCCACAAAGTAGGTTACATATTGTTTTCTTCTGTACCCTCAATCTGTCCTGTAAGTATTAGATTTTCCAAGCCCTCTTTCCTCATTATGTTCACTAGAAATTTCAGCTGCCTCTTCCTGGTGTTAGATATAAGTTTCTTTTTTGCTTCCATTTTCTCCAAAACCTTGTTGTTGCTCACATGTTCAGTCCATGGTATCCTCAACATCTTTACGTAGAACCACATTTCTGTTGCTTCAAGTCTTTTCTTCATCTCTGAGGAGATTGTCCAGCATTCATTGCCATACAGGAGGAGAGATATTGCATATTTCTTAAGACTGTTTTTCTTTTGGAATGCATCTTTGGTATCAGTCGAGTCAAAAAATAGATGCAAGAATTAGAATAATTAATCTTGGAATATACGTATAACACATTATCTATATTTTATAAACTCAATTTTTTTAAAAAGTGATTAATCATATTAAAAACTTTTTAATGGCATCAACTTGTCAATATTTCTACTGATATAAAAACAAAAAACGTTTTACCTTTTGTACAAGAGATTAATAATTATGCATAATTTGGTCTCCCAAGAAATATATTTTTCAATTTTGAATCTATAAAACCAATTGATTGCTGACCTTTTTAATAATTAATGGCAAAGAACAAAAACAACAACAAAAAAGGAACCCTTGTTTTAGTCTTCAGGTCAACCAGTGCATTTTTCAGGTCAACAGTCAAAATTACTTGGCAAAGTATAGATTGCAGCTTAAAATTTGATTGCCGATTTTTTTCTTGATGAAAGAAAAATGATTCGAGTTAAGATTGTAGCATTCAAGTGGCTCATTATCAAACTGCAACTCAAAGAGCAATTAAACTTTTTTAATTGTAAAAAAACAAAATCTCTCAAAATGTAAAATCTTGCTATTTTTTTCTGCTAATCCATGACTGGTGTTTATATTCCTTACCTATGCTGAGATCGGTTTGTAAGGATCTTCTGCCTCCACATCATGGGAGTTCAGTTATTTACAATTATAAATGTTAGTATGAAGCTGAATATATGGGTAGAACTAATCGATGGTTGGAGATTAGAATAAGCTGTTTAATACTTCAGGTTCAGTGATTGTGGAACGCTTAATAAATAACACGGTGTGGACTATGTCATTTACCAGGGATTTCTTTACCATAATCAGCAGAGTGCACTCCAATTACCATTTGAAAATATTAGAGACATTATACATTTGGTCTAGGTAGCCATTCTTCTGTAAGCAAATGTAAGGGATGGCTGCTAGGCCTTAATATAATTGCTATGTGATTATATATACATATATTTCATTTTCTATTCTGATTCCCTGGCAGTTCTTTCGTATTTTTTAAAAATGTTGTGCACACAATTTACATGTTTGTCCTCATTTGGATCCAAAGAGCATGGATTGAAAACCGGTGAGCCTGTTTGTTATTTTCTTGTTCATTGTTATTGCATTGATTCACTCCCCCATGGTGATTTATTTTTATTACCTCACTCTTCTTCCCTCTGTTGTTTTTTAATATATAATTTTAACATGTCTGTTTTTATATTATTAATAGTTTTAGAAATTGTATTCCCACAGATTTGGGTAAAAAAATTCCAGGGCTATTCCAGGACTTTTCACAGACTATGTTAAGAAGTTTCAAGGATTGAAACTGATGCGTGTACACACACAAAAGTGAATGGTCGTCAATTTCAAAAACACAAATTTTGTGATTTATCTTTTAATAGTTTGACAGGTGAGATGGTGAAAGAAAAGCTACAGCTGGTTCCAATAATTCATGTCACATGGATCAGTTGAAAGCAGTGAAGATAAGGATTCCAAATGTTGAAGGCAGACCTGGTTATGTTACACATTTTGTGTAGTATTCTACACAGTTTGGAGTTCTACTACACTTGAAAATGATGAATGACACACTTTAATTCTTACTGCTCCACATTTCAGCTATCTAAACTACTCATGGTTTGTGAAGGTCACAAAAATTCTTGACTGCTGCAAATTTCCTGAGAAGTATAAGGGTTTTAATAAACAGTACAAATAGAAATTTCCATAAAAAGACAACACGTTTTAGCTACCCATAGCTTTTGTTGCATATGGTACAGAACTACAATGATGTTAAAATTTCAGTTCATCTAGTTTAGCATTCAGCTCCTCTTACAATTTTGATATCTCTGTAGACTTCTCCTTTGCAGATCTTTTATGCATCAATAAAAAAATTATGTACACAATTTTAAAATAAGTTAGTTTTTTTTTTTTAGATAAGGTATTGTTTTACTTTTAACATAGAAAAATATTTTACTTTTCTACCAAATTTATTATTTTTACTTTAAAATTTACTTTTAAGCACTTTTTTTAATAACAGTAACTTTTTAACACCTTAAGAATTTAACAATAACAATAATGAAAAGTTAACATAAAAAAATCAAGTGAAATCGAGAACTCTACCTGGGTTTTTATTAAAATTTACATGTATTAAATTAACATAAATTTCAACTTTATTACTTATTTACTCTTTTCTTTTCATTAATCTCACTGCAAAAACAGCTACAGAATAAATGGAAAATTCTGTTACTGGATGTGGTCCCTTGGACAATCAAACAGAAAATGTTATTTCACAAAATCTGTCATTGTTATTAAGAAATATTCTTAAAAACTATTTCCTGTTTCTTTTGTGATACAAGAATTGTATATTTTTTATTTACAGATTCTTTAGCCGTCATAGAATCAGCTACAGGAAGGCAGATTTGAACCACTGCTGATGTTCTCGTACCCCGTGGGGATGATAAAAGTGATCACAGAACTGAATGGCTCGCAATCAGCAGTAGGAAAAGGTACCAGTCTGAAATCATGTGTTATTGTGCAAATAAGTTTAGTTCTCTATTTGAAAATGCTATGGCAATATTTCACCACAGACAGCATATAAAATTATTTTTATCTGAGTGTGCAACATCTTGTAATTTGAAATTGCAGTGTTCTGGTTGATATTTCTGATGAGAGACTGCATTCCCTTCTTGCTGCAGTTGGACTGCTGAACATTAATCTGACAAAGCCCTTCTGGAATCTTGTCAACAGCACTGTCCAGTATGTTGACTTCCACCGATATGTCAAGCAAATGGCTCTGGATTTGGAATGCTGGATCAACAATCCACATTGGTTATTAGACTCTGACTGTAGAGGTGCATTTGGTGGTGAATTCTTTGAGGAGGATAATGCATCTCTCTATGTTGGTCTCAAGGACCCTGAATTTGTCTTGGAGTGTTTGCATAAGGTACTCAGCAACTTCTTCATTGTCACTAAGCATTAGTTGCATGACTTTTTGGAAGAGATGTGGATCACATGCCTTGAAGAGCTGCCCACAAACAAATCTGTCAGGTGAGCATGCCTTTGGGGGATTTAGATTTTAGCATACAAACAAAATGATATGCATTGTTACACAATGAGTCAACCTCAAACATGCTCAAGTGCAACTGGACAAAAGCTCGGCTGTAAGGAATATCATCAACTGAGCTGCAATCCATTCTTAGCATCTCAAGAAACAGGCAAAACATATGCGACAAAGACACATGCAACAAGAAGTCCTTGTGAAACTGCCTATCCAAGAAAGAATTACAGAAAAAGAAAGGCAAAAGAAGGAAAAAGAGTATCAAGCTGCTGCTGCTGAGAAGCAGAGAATCATCAACTCTGTTATCAAGCATGGTGGTCCTGTGAATTCCATTGAAGGGATACAACTGGTTTCAGGAATTGGCTTGGAAGCACTGAAAGACCAACTGAGATATTTCAAGGTTGTCTTAGGTGTCAAGATCAACACCAGTGGAAATAAAGTTCATCTGGAAGCTACACTCTGTGATTACTTGACAAGAATAAAACCAGTTGATTTATCTCCACCTCTAAAGCAACAAATATAGAAAGAAAAGTCACTCAGTGAATCTGCTGAGCATTCAAATAACTCCAGCAGTTGTGATGAAGAACCAACTCAAATTATTTTCACTTACAAGAGCCAAATACCTACTTTTACATTGGCCAAGTCATTGATGTTACATCTCCATCCAGTGCTATAATAAAATTTTTTAGCTCCAACCAAAGGTAGAAATGATTATTTTTGATGGCCTTTGTCAGATGATATTGCACAGGTGGAGTCAACATTTATTCATAGATTGAATTTTGATGTAATGCCAACTTCAAATGATGGTAGGATTTGGAATGTTCCGGATATATTTACTATAGCAGAAGCCTATAAAAAAATTATGACTGCAAATCACTAAGAGAGAGGAACTGCAGAAGGATCCTTAAATCTTCCTAGAAAATATGTTTTGTCAGTTGAGATAAAAATATTTTTTGCTCATTTCTAATTTTTAAAGTTTTACAATAAAAATTTGCTTGAAAAAAAAAAAAAAAAAAAGAAAAAAAAAAAAAAGACTTATGATGCCTTGTATATAACTAATTTCTAAGTTTTGTTGTTGTTTGTTAAAATATGTCTATAACGAAAAATTTTGATATTACAAAGACAAACATTTTTTTGAATTTCTCATCCAAAAATTAGTAAAGTTGCAAAGTTTCAAGCTTGTACTTCCAATGGATACAATTTTTTTTTTTAAAAATCTTTTTGCCCTATTATCAAATTGTGTTTCCGTCTGTTTTTACATGGTCCAAATATGAGGGTTTTTTTTTTATTGATTTACTATTAAAAGAAAAGTTTAACCTGATCTCTAATGTGTTATGAATCATATTAAGAAGATTCAATGAATTAGCCACTGAAATGAAACTTATATGAACAGTCAAAGTAGCCCTTCCATGTCA
>OZ038477.1:5419671-5504671 GCA_964036315.1 Acanthosepion esculentum
CACATATATATATATATACATATATATAAAAACACATATATATATATATACATATATATAAAAACACAATATATATATATATACATATATATAAAAACACATATATATATATATACATATATATAAAAACACATATATATATATATATATATACATATATATAAAAACACATATATATATATATATATACATATATATAAAAACACATATATATATATATATATATATACATATATATAACACATATATATATATATATATACATATATATAACACATATATATATATATACATATACATATATATAACACATATATATATATATACATATATATAAAAACACATATATATATATATATATATATACATATATATAAAAACACATATATATATATACATATATATAAAAACACATATATATATATACATATATATAAAAACACGTATATATATACATATATATAAAAACACGTATATATATATATACATATATATAAAAACACGTATATATATATACATATATATAAAAACACGTATATATATATACATATATATAAAAACACGTATATATATATACATATATATAAAAACACGTATATATATATATATACATATATATAAAAACACGTATATATATATATACATATATATAAAAACACGTATATATATATACATATTATAAAAACACGTATATATATATATATACATATATATAAAAACACATATATATATATATATATATACATATATATAAAAACACATATATATATATATATACATATATATAAAAACACACATATATATATATATATATACATATATATAAAAACACATTATATATATATATATATACATATATATAAAAACACATATATATATATATATATACATATATATAAAAACACATATATATATATATATATACATATATATAAAAACACACATATATATATATATATATACATATATATAAAAACACACATATATATATATATATATACATATATATAAAAACACACATATATATATATATATATACATATATATAAAAACACACATATATATATATATATATATACATATATATAAAAACACATATATATATATATATATATACATATATATAAAAACACATATATATATATATACATATATATAAAAACACATATATATATATATACATATATATAAAAACACATATATACATATATACATATATATAAAAACACATATATATATATATACATATATATAAAAACACATATATATATATATACATATATATAAAAACACATATATATATATATACATATATATAAAAACACATATATATATATATATATACATATATATAAAAACACATATATATATATATATATACATATATATAAAAACACATATATATATATATATATATACATATATATAACACATATATATATATATACATATACATATATATAACACATATATATATATATACATATATATAAAAACACATATATATATATATATATATACATATATATAAAAACACATATATATATATATATATATATATACATATATATAAAAACACATATATATATATATATATATATATACATATATATAAAAACACATATATATATATATATATATATATACATATATATAAAAACACATATATATATATACATATATATAAAAACACATATATATATACATATATATAAAAACACGTATATATATACATATATATAAAAACACGTATATATATATATACATATATATAAAAACACGTATATATATATACATATATATAAAAACACGTATATATATATACATATATATAAAAACACGTATATATATATACATATATATAAAAACACGTATATATATATATATACATATATATAAAAACACGTATATATATATATACATATATATAAAAACACGTATATATATATACATATTATAAAAACACGTATATATATATACATATTATAAAAACACGTATATATATATATATACATATATATAAAAACACGTATATATATATACATATATATAAAAACACGTATATATATATACATATATATAAAAACACGTATATATATATACATATATATAAAAACACGTATATATATATAAATATATATAAAAACACGTATATATATATAAATATATATAAAAACACGTATATATACATACATATATATAAAAACACGTATATATATATATAAATATATATAAAAACATGTATATATATACATATATATAAAAACACACACATATATATATACATATATATAAAAACACACATATATATATACATATATAAAAAACACACATATATATAGATATATATAAAAACACACATATATATAGATATATATAAAAACACACATATATATAGATATATATAAAAACACACATATATATATATATATAGATATATATAAAAACATACATATATATATATATATAAACATATATATATATATATATAAACATACATATATATATATAAACATACATATATATATATAAACATACATATATATATATAAACATACATATATATATATAAACATACATATATAGATATATGTATACATAAACATATATATATATAAACATACACGTATATATATAAACATACACATATATATATATAAACATACACACATATATATATAAACATACACACATATATATATATAAACATACACACATATATATATATAAACATACACACATATATATAAACATACACACACACACACACATATATAAACATACACACACACACACACACATTATATATATATATATATATGTATACATATATAAACATACATATATATATATATACATATATATATATATAAACATATAAATTTAAATTACACATTCAGCTCTCTTCAGCTGAGTTTCAATTACTTTCCAGTAATTTCCTTTTTCATATATATACACACACACACACACACATATATACACACACACACATACACATTTATATATATATATATACATATATATATATATAAAAAATTGTTTTTTTAAAAATATATTATCATCGCAACATAGAAATTCCCATGTTTCAAAACTGAAACTTCAAGTCAAATTTAATCATAAAATTAAACTTAAAATACAAAGTTACGTTCCATTACCAAGCGATGCTAAGAAATCGCATGATAATGGAACGTAATTTTGTAATTTAAGTTTAATTTTATGATTAAATCTGACTTGAAGTTTCAGTTTTGAAACAAGGGAATTTCTGTGTTGCGATGATAATATATTTAAAAAAAAAAAACAATTAAAACATTATGCTCTACTGTTGTATTGAGCACTATTTTTTAAGAATAAAAATAAATGCTAAGAACTCTGAATTATAAATCTCATTGTTCCTTCCTATTATTTTAATACACACACACACACACACACACACACACACACACACACACACACACACACTTTGCTATAACCATTTTCAAAAAAAGCTTGTATTTTAAGACATGTCTGGTGTAAGTCTATAAATTGAGCCATGAATTAACCTTTCTAATGAAAACAAAAATTTAAATGTAAGTACCTTCTTCCTGGGATTGTGGAGTGATGGACTTTTTCTGGTAAAATTCAGCTGTTTTCTACAGAAAAGAAAAAAAAAATGAATCAATTAGCAATCAAGCTTAGCAATGATTCCAGTTTGAACAAATATCAGTGGATGAATGGCAGTTGGATGAAACAGAAAAATCTTCTGGCTTCTCAGTCAACTTTGATCTTCAAAAATTTAAATGCAAAACCAATTGTTATCTTCTGTCTTCTTTATTCCTGTGTTCTTTTATTGTTCGCACTTGTTAATAATGTTCTTTTCTTTTTCTCATATTCTTTCACATTCAGTAACCCCTTGTATTTTAGTGGCTTTATTGACTTGCTTGGGAAGAAGAAGAAATAATAATAATGATAATGATGATAATAATAATAATAAAAAATTGAGCAGGAAAAAGAAAAAAAAAGAAAGAAAAAATAAACACCTTCCCCTGGAACTGTTTGCTGCTTTAAAAATGCATATGCAAATCCAAATACATTAAAAGTATGAATGAATTAGCTAAAGAAATTTTGAAATACCAGAAAGTTAAAAAATTCTAAAACTGTTGACCTATCAAAAATTATGAAATAGAGGAGGATGAGAGCCAAGTTATGTTGTTGATATGAATCTAATGACTCAAGACCAGAGATGCAACTATATTATCTCAACCCCTTCATGGAGGAGTACTGTTGTTAACCCCGTTATATGACGGAAGGTACTCCTCTCTCAACCTGAGTAATAGCTTTTATGGAAAATGAAAATTAAAGACTCATAATAAGAAATGTTGCCATGAGAGAACAATGAAGCATAATTGAAATGCTGAGTGTAAAGTTTTACCTCGTCTTCTGTTTTATGACCAGAATCAGGTGATTTATTTCGTGCTGTGTTTCTCATGGTTGAACTGTTTGCGTTTTTTGAGGCTGGACAAATATTTTTCATTCGTTGCTGCTTGATGACTGTAAGAAATACATTTTTCTGATTATTAATGACACCAAAGACAAATATAATACAAGTATTTTTGTCTTTGATCATGAAAACCAAATGGATTAAGTTGTTTGTAAAATAATTGTTTAACAGAAAACAAATGTAAATTAAATTTATTCTTCAAAAATGTAATCATTTTCATTTCCAATGCTCAGCAGCCCAACGGCAAGGCAAATTTCCAATGCCCGCAGCCCAAATGCAAAGCAGATTTCCAATATCCACAGCCCAATGGGAAGGCAGATTTACAATACCCGCAGCCCAATGGGAAGGCAGATTTCCAATATCCACAGCCCAATGGGAAGGCAGATTTCCAATATCCACAGCCCAATGGGAAGGCAGATTTTTCAATTCCAAATTTAAAGAAATATGGAACTGGAACCGCCCCCTCTCCCAAATGTTTGAAAGACTGTTTTCAACTTGTTTATTTCTGACTGTTCTGCCATTGAAATGTTTTAATGATTGAATTATAAGGAGAATCAAGAGAAGCCAAATCAGGTGAAGATCCAAATATCGTTATTTTTTGGGGGGGGGTTGTTTTTGCAGAGTGTGTCGACCCATTATCATGCTGGAGAATAACAACTTTTCTTTTTATCAAAGCAAGACACTTTTAACATAATGCACCATTTACATGACAAACTAATACACTTTCCAACCATCCAACCTTTGTTCTACCTTCAGTTGGTGGACTCATAATTTATATTAAGATATTTAGAAAATAATTATGACTTTGTGTAATTACTTTCCAAACATGACTGATATTAAAATTACATCATGGATTAATGCACAGAGAAGTTACCATTTCTTCAAGACGTGTATTTTTTTTTTTTTTTTACAATAAGGTAATAATCTATACAGTGCAGCTTGATTGTTTTTGTTTTATAGCTCAAGACTGTTTATTCTATGATGTATGGAAGGTATAGAGCTAAATGTGCTGTGTTATTGATTTATAAATAAATGGCTTATTAACACACTGACTGCCAGAAGTCAATTACAAAATCTGACTTCAAACGCCAACTTTGTAATAGCCGACTTAGGCAATAAAATTTTTTTATGAGTTCATCTCATCTCAACTAATGTCTTAACATTGTTTTTACACTGAAAGCATCACTGTGAATAAAATCGTTGTTGGTGCCTGCAGTTGAAAATGTATTAGAAAATACCAAGCACGAGTTAACTCGTAGTCAGCAAAGGTCACACTTGTCCCCCAAATGTTATAAAAATCATACTCATAAGTATCATGTGAGTTATTTTTATTAAACATGGAAAATATAAATAATCTTTGTATGAAAAAAATCAAATTTAGTTTTCAGACAGTGTCGGACGAACTCAGCTTCAATTTTTTTTTAATGTCGTTACTAGAATACAATTTTTTTTTTAATGTCGTTACTAGAATACAATACTAAGTTATTTATTTGGTACAGAATAAGATATGTTCGTGGTCTATGGTTTGAAATTTGAGCAACTTTTAGTAATTTATTTTATTAGTGGTTTATTTATTATCAAATTTTATTACATTTTATTAATTATCAACTTTTATTATAATTGCAGATTTTAGTGTGTTATAATGGCTAGAAAAAGATACATGGGTGAAATCAATTTTGATGTTTATCTGAATGACTGAGAGCCAGATAATATACTTGATACTGATGATGACATGTTGTATGTCTCATTGGAAGAATCAAGTGAAAATTCAAAGGATGAAGAAGAAAGATCTCAACACAATGTAACAACTTCTTCATCTAATGATGGCAGTCATGGATGGAGTGAAACCTGCCCCCACCAAATTTCAACTTGGCAGAGAATGTTCGTTTGAAGCTGGATTCCATCAATCTTAAAGATTTTGTTGACTTATTTTTTCCAGAGGAAATTCTGCTTATGTTAATGAACTAAACTAATTTGTAAGCTTTTGTTGCTTTTCAAATACTTTGTTTATGTATTATATTTTCAATAAATTTTTCTCATAACAAGTTTGTTTTTAGTTTCCAGTACAATTTTTCATTCCTACCTTAGACACTAGATACCAGTTATTTGCATCAAAAACAATAAAAAAAAAATGTGGTTGTAGCCTTGATAGCAAAAATGAGATAAACACACATGGTTGACTACATAATAAAAACGGCCAACCATTAGTCATCTGATGGTTAGCAGTCAATGTGTTAATATGGATAAGATCATGTTGATATGATGAATCCTCAAAGTACAGCATTGTAATACACAAAAGGGGAAAATGATTACATATAAATTATAAAGTTCAATCAGGATGTATTATTGATTAACTAGTGTGAAAGTCATTTAAATTTTTTAAAATTTATTTACATATTGTTCATTAAGACGAGTCAAGATATGATAATTTCTTGGAAAACTTAATTAAGGACAACTGTTACTGATTAAAGTTTCTCAATTTTGTTACTTACAATGTTGTATGCTTGCTGGATACAGTATGTAGTCTCCAAGAGCAACATCCATCATATCCTCAGCAATAATACAGGCATTGATGTATTTAGAGTGAATGACGGCTAAACCATGTTTTTGGTAAGAGGCATCCTCAAAAATACTGAAAAATATAAGATGAAATGCCTATATTCATAATTCTGGTATTTTAATAAGTATTCAGAAAAAAAAAAGAAGTCTTTGATTTCTTCTACACATCTTTAAAAATAATCAATTTGGAATTAATTAAGCAAGAAAGGAATTGTTCAGATTAAAAATGAAAATGTACAAAATCAAATTTAACATGGCAGACATCCGTACCATTTTTTATCTTCTGCATCATTCATTGATTCATTATGGTAGTGAAATGGTTAACAAGCTTTGGCGAGCAGATTTGATATTCACAGTCTGCCTAACCCACAAGATTAAAAGCTAAACTTAGTAAATAACTCAAAGTATTAACGGTAGAGCAATAAACCAGTCTTGTAGATTATGACAACTTGAATAGGTGTGACTATCATCAGGTGCTTCATGATTGTGACCTTGGACCAGACTATGCTAATTTAGCAAATAAGCAATTTCCCTGTCATCCTTCTGGCACTGGGGAAGTCCAAAAACAATTCTAACCTAGTGACAAAGTATCTGACCCTCAGGCAGCACTTCCCAACAAGTGTAGTCTCAGAGGTATATTCTGACACTTGCAACAATTTCTTTTCTTTTTTGGTTTTTGTAGAGAGAGGTGCCATATTCAAAAATTGAACTTTGTTCATCCAATGGCAAACATTTGTAGGCAAATAAAAAAAAAAAAAAAAAAAACTGGGCTAGAGAGAATGAAGGACAATTTCTTTCTAGAAGAAGAACTTGAGGCAACAGAGATAAATGTTGAAAATACCATGAGCAGAACATGTGAGAAATGAAGTTTTAGGGCAAACTGATACAAAAAAGACACTTGTACTTATAATTGGAAAGAGAACAAATTTATGGGACACCTGATGAGAATTTGACACTTATAAGACAAATTGAGGGACAGAGGAAAACAGTCAGTAACCTATCTAATAAGCTTGTGTAAATAGATAGCAAAACAGGGAAGATAGTAAAAAAAAACAAAACAGCAAGATAGTAAAAAAAAAAAAAAAAAGATGGGAAATTGTAGAGAGCTGTGATTGCCCACATCCTTAAAAGACATGCCACATAGAAGAAACATTAAATCAATAGTTTCAGTTATAAAATATAAAAAATGAATAGATCTTTTAATAATTTTGGTTTCAATCCAATCAGAAATCATTGCAAAATACTTTCCTCTGTCTAGTTTATAAGCAGAAGCACACAAATGCATGCTGGGTTTTTTTCCTTGTCAATAAAATAGGCCAGTTCTCAGTTTCATCTGACTCAGTTCAATCTGTCTCGTCTTGAAGACAGAATGCTATGTTAGCTTGTTCTTGTGTGTCAACACCAATTCTTAGTTTGTAAACCTTTTGCCAGATTACTGTTAATTTGCCTTGCATATATTGTTTGCTCTGTTCTTTTCCTTTTTTTTATTGCTTATTGCAAGCTTTGTCAATTCTGTTTGTTGGACATTTTTGCCATTCATTTATTTTACACTTAACTATGGCTACTCAGTCCACAAATAATTAAAAAAATACTGAATATAATAAAGGATTTCATGCATTAAAGTTTTAGATTAGTTAATAATTTGTCAAAAATTAATTTGGCGTGTGTCAAAGTTTTAAGTGTGCGTATATATATATATATATATATATATATATATATATATATAAAGGCAAACGCCAGTCCCAAGTAAATATTTATTTAATAATTTATCCGAAACAGTTTACAACACTTGCCAAATGTGGATAGTTTTGGTTTAGCACACTAAGAAACAGATAAAACTCCAATTGAAGGGAGATAACTTAAGCAATAAAATTTTAAACATTTCTGTCCAAATTATAAAGACGAATATCGTAAAGCTTTCTCTCTCATACATTGCATATATTTAAAGCAGCTATGATTAATGTAAACAAATATTAAATCCAACCAACAAAGATGTATAAATGTACTCCATTTATGTTTTTTCTTGTATTTAAAATTAAAAAAAAGGGAAAAATGCAAACCAAAAAATAAACAGACAGACCATGTCAGATGAATGAAAATTGTTTAAATAGACATGTTCAGCAAAGGGGCGGGTTCAACATTTGAGAATTTTGCAGCAATACACACTTGAAAGTTTTAGGCTTTTTTGATCAACATTTCTTTTCACGGTTAGACATAAGGAATTGTAAATGTAGAGATAACTTCATTTGTAAATGC
Source organism: Acanthosepion esculentum (assembly GCA_964036315.1). Lineage (NCBI taxonomy): Eukaryota > Metazoa > Mollusca > Cephalopoda > Sepiida > Sepiidae > Acanthosepion > Acanthosepion esculentum. The sequence continues at coordinate 5,428,964 of OZ038477.1, forward strand.
ATGCCTGCTGATCAAGAGATACAGTGTCACATTGGCTATTGTTCTCAACCTAGATTGTGAATTACACTTAAGTAAAATAATAACAATAATAATATTTATTAGGAATTTATTACAGGAAATATCAAGTTTACAAAAACATTGTTGACAATTATGCATTTAGTTATATAAAAAATAAATAAAAATAATATCAATTTTGATTTTATATTCGATTTATTGTTAGATATTTAAGTGGTTAAGTCCATTATTTCATCATGTTCATCAAAACTGGTATCATTTTGTTCATTGCTTTTTATTTCTAGTTTTTCAATCAAATTTCTATAATAACTTGCTGCATTTATTGACAGCAAATCAGTTAAATCTCGTAGATCTTTCATTTTCTCCTTTGTTATTGGCAGCATTATTCTTTGGTTGCAAAGATAACTGGAGCTATAAGATTTTTTTCTTTTTTGTAATCTGACAGGAATGACTACTCTGTGAGTTTGTATCATATGCAGTAAATATTACATAGCTTTCTTTGTACTGATGATCAAATATTAATTTCCTAGAGTCAACAAATTTATCACATGTTGATTTCCTTTTAAATAAGCTTTGTTTCAAAACTTTGAAATCTAAAAAATCAGATTGCTCCATTTCAACAACTAAGAAATGCTGTGAAACCAATATTGCTACAGCTATTACATAATCTCTTTTTTGTATAGATGTTCTTGTAATGTTTCTTTATATTTTGTTCTATTTGACCAAATTGAACATCACAAGGCATAGTTGAGTGGCCAGCCACTAGATAAATGTGTTCTATGTGCAGTACTGATCCACAGTGAATTTCTCTGAGATACATCAATACTAGATAAAATTTTTATTTTGTCCAGCACAGTTAGCTGAAAATACATATAACTGTTTGACAGGTTAATTATTGCTACGTTTTCTGTAAACAGTTTGTAAAATAGAATATTTTCAATTAATATACAACAAAAAAATGAAATGCTATTAACAAAAAACCTTAATGATTTCACTATAATTATGTAACAATAATGTAATATTCCGCAGACAAATCTATGATTTATGTTACCTCATTTCATTGCATGGTTATGAACTATAAACCTAAATTAAGCTTGAAATATTGTGTAATTGGTTCTAATTTTGTTTTAAATATTTGGATATGATATAATGAATAATTTGTGGTGAAAAAAGCAATTTTCAATTTTTTGTTGAATATGCCCCTCCTCCGTCGAACATGTCATATAAAACATTTTCTCTTTACAGTATTAACAAAATAGAAAAATACCATTTGAAAAAATTTGTTAGCAAATCACACACCCTCATGCTAAATTTAGTTTTGTCTTAAATTTATATGCTCAGTGAAGTAGAAGTCAAATTTAAAAATCGTTTTGCTGCATTAATTATGGTTCAGTTATAAATAATTTATAAAAAAAGAATCAGCTATTTATTATATTTTTTACTTATTTTACATAATTAATATAATTATTAGAGGTTGTATTATTTTACATTAGATTCTTCAGTTTGTTCTTTAAACATCTAAAGTTTTTTTTTAGCTGATATTTGTGCACATGGATTCAAGATTTATTTTATTTTTCAAAGAATATAAATGTCAGGCTTTAGTAGCTGAAAATAAAGCCACAGAATAAACAATCATAGAGCCTTCATCATTTTCCTTCTATCAGCCTATTAGCCTTCTACCATTTTTTGGCAAAGTATTACAGACTCTAATCAACTCTGAATTGGTTAAGCATCTCACCTCACAGGGTCTTCTTTCAGATAAGCAATATAGCTTTTGTTTCTCTAGGTCAACTGCTGACGTGTTAACAATTATTGCTGAAAGATTCTATTAAGCTTTGATAAGAATGGTGAAGCTTGAGCTGTTGCTTTGGAAATCTCAAGAGAATTTGACAGTTTTCTTCACAAGTTGAAAGGTTACACAGTATTTCTGGACACATTTTTCAACCAATTTAATCTTTCTTAGCAAATCACTAAATGAAAGTTGTCTTGAATGTCCACTCTTCTTGATCTTTTTGCATTAATACAGGCATCCCCCAGGGCTCTATCCTTGGACCTACATTGTTCCTTATTTTCATCAATGACCTTCCTGATGTCATCAGTTCACAAATTGGTATCTATGCTGATGACATAAGTATTTACTCCTGTCTTATGGTAAGTCTGATTGGTTCGATAAGGTTAAATTGGCAGCTGATCTCAAAATGACGTACAATCTGTTGTTGATTGGGGGCAAGGTATGTCTTGTAAATTTTAGCACCTACAAAATCTAATTGCTTTCTTTTAATTTTCTGAGACAAATCTTTTTCTCTTCCATCAGCATGACTGATGCTAACCTCCAGGAGAAGGACTCATTGCATCTTCTCAGGGTAATGTTTTCTGCTGACATGAAGTTGAAATATTATATTGAATCAATTGCTAGGTCTGTTGCTAGAAAAGTTGGTTCACTGTTTCATGCTAGACAATTTACCTCACCAGAATCTATCTTACACATAAGTCTAGCATTCATCAAGGCTTTGAATATTGTTGTCACATCTACTCTTGTGCTTCTGCTATGTATTTAGAAAGTCTTGATAAAATTAAAATATGAAAAAGAATCTGCAATGTTTGGGTCTTGAGCTGGCATCTTGGCTTCAGTCACTTTCTCACCACCATAACGTAGCTTTCCTGTGCCTTTCATATAAATATTTTCATGGTAATTGTTCTGATGAGATTTCCTCTTTTGTATCTCGACTTTATGAATTCAAGTGCAGTACTAGATTGGCAGCTAGGTCTCATCATTTTACCATTGAAATGGCGAGACATAACCATAATTTCTATGCTAATAGTTTCCTCTCTTGCACGTCTTGCTTGTGGAACTCTCTTCCAGCTTCTTGCTTTACAGCTAACTTTGATCTTTAAAAATTTAAATGCAATGTCAAATGTTATCTTCTGTCTTAATTCCTGTACTTTTATTATTTTCTCTCCTTAAAGTTTTTTTTCTCTCATATTCTTTCACACTCAGTAACCCTCCTTTCATTTTAGTGGATTTATTGCCTTGCTTGGGTTGAAATGATTAAAAAAAGAAAGATTTTTGAACAATCAGGTAATTTAAAATACTGACATAACTTCCACATAAAAAAGTCATCAATTCTAATAAATATGGCAATGAGAAAATAAAGATATAGCAATAGTAATATTTTCAGATGGAGTCTAAGTTTTTATTTGTTAATTAAAAAAAATATTTTGGCTTTTCTAAAGTTGAAATATAAATCCAATAATGGTCAGACTTGATTTTTGAAAAGAAAATAAAGGAAATATAATGAGAGTTCATTATTAGAAAACCAGTGCAAATATTCTTGTGAGATAAAAAGTAATGAATATCTATTGATATTCATTACTTTACTATCAGTTGGGCTATCATTAAATCTTCTCAGCCAAAGGAAATTAAAAAGAGACCAATTCAGGACACTTCTTTTACATTTAACATTGGTTATGAAAGGAATAATAAACATGGTGCTTATTTCTGCAACCAAAGTAAAAATATTTCTATTTCTCTGAAAAGGAAAATTGAATTATCCCTGTATAAATGTATAATCAAATTTATTGCTATATGCGCATTATTACAGGATATAGATTATATCAAGTCCTTAATATTCATTCATTTGATAGTTCTGAAGGATGGGAAAAAGAAATAAAAGTGGGGTCAGTTGTCTAAAACAATGTTTAGAATACATATCATTTTCTTTTTTAAAATTTATATACTTATGCCATTGTCAGGACGACACTTGACAAGGGCAGATAACTCGAAATAGAAACGGGACAGATAATTTTTGTAACCTACAATGGGATAACAATATATAAATTTTTTATATATCAAGGACAATTCTTTCCACCATAACCTACAATACAAATTATTTTACATTTTCAGGGTATCTTCACCTTTTTCTGTGTTCGATATCTTGACTTATATTAATTTATTCTCTATATATTAGAAATTATTCTATGCAACTCCCTTGCAAAGTTCAGTCTCTTGCAAGAAAAAATATATATAGCCAAAGTCTTTGTACATGATATCCAACATAGTTGTGGTAAAGAATATTAGGAAAGAAACAGCCATCCGCTAAAGGCTTTGAAAATATAGTGTGAATACCTTTCTAATAAGATAATATAATGTATGATAGACTACAAAGGGAAAAGGGGGGTACATTTATACTTCTGGGTTGATGACAAAACAATAAAAAATGAACCAGGTTATAAAGTCTGTAATCTCATGAGATTAAAAGAATGAACAAGTGTAAGAAAGCTATTTTGGACTATTAAGGTCTCCCATGTCAATGTAAGATTAATTCCCTGATAAAAATTTTCCAGTGTCACCAAAAATTTCTCCCACTGGGACAAAAACTGGAAATTAATGAACTATGGTGAGAGGGTAAAAGAAAAACTGAAGCCTCAATGGACTTGTAAAGACTGCTGGATAAAGCAAGCCTCAAAGAGGAATGAATATTAGATGAAGGAGATTTTAAAATAAAAGATCTCATCCCTTGTGTAAGGAGAAAGAGGAAGATATATAATTGGCATAATGAAACTAAATCTCAAAATTTCAAACAGCAGTTGCAATAACAAAGGTTCTTATGGTTTCAGAAAGTTTCAGTGCTGAAAGATTATTTCATTTACATCAATGATGCTCCTTTTTCTATGTTTTAAATACAAATCCTTTGTCATCACACAGGTGTTACTTACCTGAGTGTGTCTGGAGCATTGGCATCTTCACTAAAGATGAAATCTGCTGTTTGGAAAGAGGCTTCAGTGCCACCAAGGGTCACTGTAAATAAATGTGGGAAAGGGAAAATATAAACATTGAGAAATCCCCACACAATGTAATAAGCAAAAAACGTTTTGTAACTTATCGATAGTGCTAAGCAGTGGGGAGAGAGCAAACAATCAAATTAATATACGCATTTATTTCCACAAATTTGCACAGCTAAAATAATATCCACACATCATCAATCTCTGTAACAAACATGAAAGACAGTCATTCTCATTAGGAGGATTTCAGTGCAAACATTGGAGTTTAAAGTATTTATGATTAAAATCAAGACATTAATTCCTCAACAATATCATAAGTAATTTTTTTATTTTCAATCATAAATATCTTTAAAACAGAATAAGCTGAATAATTTTTTTTAATATAAAATTGATCATTCCTAAGAGTAGAATTCTTGCAAAGTACTTTCAACTAATGGCTGCCTGATGACAAAGATTGAAGCATTTTAGACATTGGAGGATTGAAAAGCAGAGATAACTTCATTTGTAAATGCATGCCTGCTGATCAGGGGGACATACAGTGTCACATTGGCTATTGTTCTCAACCTAGATTGTGAATTTTTGATCTAAAAACCCTGGCCAGTTGTCTAGTCAAAAAGCAAAAACAATAGAAATTATGCCATTATGATCATCCATAATAGTTAACCAATTCTTGTCAAAGCATGACTCATCAGTTTTATTCATCTTTATTGTGTTTCTCTCTTTCTGTCTTCCATCCACTGAACATGCAACCAGCACTACAAAATCCTCAGATTAAATTTACAACCGCAGTATTGGGTTCCCTGAGAAAAAGGTGAATACTGATGCAAAATTTACCCTAAGCATGGGGAATGGAATGAGAATAATAAGGGATTTGGTCTGAAGGCAGACAAATGAGGAAGGCTGTAAGGTACAGCAGCTGAAAAGTTGTGAATATAACAATCAAGATATAATATTATGCTGGTCTGAAGAGAAAAGCCTTTCTTGTTAAACAAGGAGGCTAGCTCTGTCTTAGCTAGTATCCACTTTGCTTATATTTCCTGATTTCACAGCTCTGTCCTTTCTAAATTCGATTACTGCTTGTGCTACTAATCTATCAGTTATTCAATAGATGACTTATTCCCAACCATAGTCCCTGTTGAGTCTCTGTAGGGTCAGTAATAACTGGTTTTGAAAGTCCTTCACGACTAATAAGGATGTATTAAAGTTCCATTATTCATCTATCCTCGGTTTAATGATATCTAAATTTATCCAAATCTAGACTAGACTATAATTGAAGTAAATTATATACTATGAAAGCTTGACAACTTACAAGTTTTAAGTAAGCTTTCTTAAAGATGCAACTAGCACATTGCATTGAAGAAAAACTACCAAATATCAATGAAAGGCCATAGTTGCCACTTTAGAAGCTCATTTTTTTAACCTCTTCATAAACTCAAGCCTGGTGACAAATTTCAAAGACATTCCTTCAGATATGAAAATGTAAGTATTCTTCCTGTTGTCCCTTTGACCTACATTGGGATCATGGATGGCATTCTAAACCACTTTGACAATGTCACAAAGGGATCAATCTGATGAGGCTGTGGCAGGTGGGGTGGGTGGGGCTGTTAACAGGTCAATCTTTGCTATCATTGGGCACACTAAGTAAAATGAATTGCTTTCTCCTTTAGATTAACATCCAGCACATATAGCAGATCTAGCCAGAGCACATTGTTGTGGGGTAATGGTTAGTAAGCTTGTTTCCCTAGATCAATTATGACTGATTAGTAAGTTTGATCCTCACTGGGTTCCCCATACTTTCGGCCTTGCACCACATCTAAGCTACACTTATAAAATCACCATAGCTGATCTGGCCAGTTGACAGGCTAAAACAAACATGTGCCACTCAAAGAGTAAAGAAATACTCCCTGAATTACTATTAATATATTGAAAAGAGGTGACAAAATATCTTTATGGTCACCTGCAGGCAGATGAGTGTCTTGCAAACAACATATCAACACAGAGATGTGTTGAGGGTTGTGAAAAAGTTCAGCCCTTCAAAACACTGACTTCAGCCATTAAATTAACTAATCAGAGAGACATAATTAATTTATTGGTATTGTATAACCGAGATAAACATACTAAGGAGAGAATACTGATGGCCTGTCCCATGGATCCTTGGCCTATCTCAGTCTCAATAGGAGCTGTCCAAAGACAAGCCTCCAATGCCTCTTGGATGGATGACTCTACAAAAGGACTCAACCTGAACAAAAACGTTTCAAATCTTTGTTTCTTGTTGGCATAATCAACCATCAAAGATGACATTTTAAAAGTTTTATAGACCTTCCCCTGCATACACCAAAGTTGCTAGACTAATTCTCATGACAGGAGCAACATTGGGTACACAGGAAATTTGTTGCGTCCTCTACATTACTTTTACCTGGTTCCATATTTCAGAAGATGTGGTGGACCATTAATGCCCTCAATCTCTGTGACTGCAGATTTTTCCTCACCATTATTTTTGAGTTAACACAGCAAATCTTTTCCCCCCATGATGATGATCTTCTTCTTCACTATCCTCTCCAACTCTTAGATGTTTTGGCCAGGTAATGATCCTATCTCAGCTTCTACTTGCAATTTAGAGACACAATACTTTACCCAGCACATGAGCTGTTCCAATGCTGCTGCTGCTGCTGCATCATTATTATTATGATTATTATTGGTAATCCTCTTTGGTAATTTCTACCAATGCACTCCTGTGTTTTTTATAAGGAATAAAATGATAATGGAGGAAGAGGAGGAGGCATAGTTCTTGTAGAATTTTTGGAGATTTTGAAATGGGAATAGGTATAGGGTGAGGGAAATAGGCATGGTCTGTAATTTTTTGGTGGATTTGAATTTTTTGCGATGTTGGTTGTGGTAGTAGTAATCAGTATGCAGGAAGACAGGGAAATGGATGAGGCGGTTACCCCTGCTTGTCTAGCCTTTTGAGTGTCTAACTTTTTCTTTAGGATCATTAACACTTTTTTCTCTTGACTAAATCGGCAAGCTGCTGAAGATTTCCACAATTGCAGCATATGACCACAAAGTCTTTCCTTTTGGATTGTGTCATCAAGTCTAAGGCTTCAGCCTGAATTCCTTCCCTCATCCCCTTTTGCCTGACATCCTCACACCCTCCTTCAGACTTTTCCAATGATGCCACGACCATTTCTAGATTTGGATAAGCAAAGAAATTGGTCAGAGGTGACAGACATGACCATTCCAACTTCCTAGTTTTTCAAGGAAAAGGGAATCTTGATGCCTTAATAACAAAGTTTTTTGTCCTTTCCCAGGCTAGCTGGCGAGAGGTGACTAGTATCTTTACAATACCAACATGCCTGATTCAATATCTGGAACTTCCTTATCTTTGACATGCAAACAGTTGGAAATAAGAGTTGAATGTTTTCTTGTTGATCATAAGGTCAAATCTTCATCACATGTCACATATGGACAAGAATCATGATCATAATTTCCCCAAATTGGGAAAAGCACACAGCTGATTAATTTTTTAAAACAAAACAAAGAACCTCAAATACTGCAACCCTGATTTAACAGTGGCCCATATATTCAAATGTGAAAAATACTTATTTATCTGCAGGTTCTTTCAGGTTAGTGCCAAGCAATATTCAGCTGCGGGCAGCAATAAATTCCACATGAGGAAGGTCTTGTCAGTTATGGTATGCTGGACTTTTACTAGCAAACTCAACTAATTGTGCACTTGATGATTTTATTGTGTTTCTTGTCAACCACATCATGAATTCTTTATATATATATATATATATATATATATATATATATAAGATAGAAGTCCCCGGAAAAAAAGTTGCCAAGATAAAACCTAAAATTGAATTTGCATATATCAAGAAATTTTGAGGATGTAACAGTGAACACATGACGTGACATTAAAAGCAACTTGGTTTGAGGTTTTTAAAAGACCTTTGAGTCTCAGAAAAACAAACACAAAGATTTAACAAATCAAGCAGTCACATTAGAGAAATTTCCTTGCAGATAAGAATCTACACTCATCAACAATTCCCTTACTCTTCAGTGAAAATAAGTTGACTATAAGAAAGAAGAAAACATTTTAAAAAGAAGCTTATTGACAGCAGAAGTTTTTTGTTTATAGCATAAAATAAGTTTGATTTGGCATTTTATATTGATTTGACTTTATATTCATTGTTGTTGGAAGTTATTTTACAAACTTACAACCATAGTCAGCTATGTGACCGCTGCAACAACATTAAGTGAATTTGTTTGCCACAAACATTGTCTGCATTTATCTTATTTACTTTTTAATGAAAACATGGTACAACAGAGCTTTTTAAAGTGCTACTTGTGAAATTTATAAGAAATTTGTTACTACAGCTTTATTCTTCTTTCAGGATTTCTTAGTGAATTAACCATGAAAATAATTTTCTGATATCCATCATAATTATATTAATTAAGACTGTTTTGTCTCTCAATCACGCAGACTGACTAACTTATAAAATTCTTGATGCAGTTCAGAGATGTTCATTCAATTGAAAGAGTAAAATAACTTACACCAAAGACCTCTTGTCTTGGAGAAAACACTTGATGAAAACCAGGCTGTATGTCCAGTGAAAAGGTTATCTATTTCACTGAATTCTGTATTCATTCTTCTCACATCTGGACAGAAAAAAAGTCAAACAGATTAGATTAATAACTCTTAGTTCTCTCTCTCACACACACACATATATATATATATATATATATATATATATATATATATATATATATATGTATATATGTATGTGTGCGCATATGTGCTAAGCAATTTTAGTACTACTAAAAGCATACCTGCTACCAACACCATTGTTATTTTTATCTAACCCAAATTTAATTTAATTTTCCTCAATAATCAAGGAATTAATATATAATACACAAGGTAACCAAACACCCTGCCAAATTAGCATTAAAAATTCTAAAAATCAACTCATTTTCTAATACACAAGTTCACAACATACAGAAATGACACCTAAGCAGAATATATGATCATGAGCTTTTGTTTCTCTCATCCCCTCACACATTCAAGTTGATACATATATTTTTTCACACTATCAGATAAGTGAACAAGTTTTTGTATACTAGTTATCTCCCTTAGCACGGCTTTACAATGCCTTATATTCTAAGCACATTTTTTTATGAATTGAAAAACAGAACTTCCGCAAATTTTCAAACTTTATTTAGCTTCATAAACCAAGTACACACTTTATAACACTAAAAATAAAATAAAAAAGGTTGGTATCTCATTTGGATCTAAAATATCTTGCATCCTAATTGAAACAAAATTGGAAAAGTGTCTGAAATGCAATATAATTTATTTTCAATTGAAAATTATGAAATATTTATGACCAATAAGCTCATAGATGCAGAAAAAAAGTCCTTGTTTAGACTTCTGAGAAGATTTGCATTTCAGACAATTTTCATTTTATTTCTGGTGAATGCAAGGACATGAGTTCAACCTTTTTCATTTATAGAAACAAAAATAAAACAATATATGCTCTGAGTAATTTGGTGCAGTATGTGAAAACCATTTCAGATGATAAAATGGAAGATGCCTAATTATTTTAGAAATTTGGTGGAGAAAGGAAAGCCATTTGAGAAAGTTCCACTAAATTGCCAGTGATACAGTTCTATAAAGAACTGGTTTAACATGGACACTATATCAGTGCATTAAGCAAATCAATGTTTCACAAAAACCAAATGCTATCGGTAGAATCTTCTGTATATATTTACATTTATATGGAAAATATTCCAAGAGGATTTCAATTTTGAATGTCTTTCTTAGAAATATTTACAATAACTTATTTGGTAGTGTAAGATTTTATTATGCAAGTTAAGGGTTGGCCATCTATTCTAAATAAATATGTAATAGTGTAGTTAGTAATAATGTTTTTGTTTTTTTACTTGCTCTGAGAATATATATGGGATTTAGTCACTAACATTGAGCATGAAAGATTCATAGCTCTTGGCATCTCTTATGTATGCGTCAATTTGCATATTTCAAGCATTAGCACAGGATGAAGATGAGATACAACGGGTAAAGACTGACCAACAAGTATTTCAGCAATACATGGATAAAAGTGACAAGATTAGTATAGATGAAAGGTGCCAACCTAGAGTGGTTATTTTAGCATCTGTGTGTTTTGGGTGTAGAGTTCCTGCTCCTGGAAAATTCCTCCTCAGGATCCAAGCAATCTGGTAAAATTAAACCAATTGTGTGATTTGTCCACACCCACTACGGTTTATACAGCTACCACCATCTCCTTACATGGTAATATTTATAGCATGCATGTTAAACTGCATATAGAATAATCAACAATGTTGTGGAGCACTTACAGCCACTTACGCAACAAGCAGTATGGGTTTCGATCAGTCTGATCCACTGCTGATGTCCTAACTACCGTTACTCACAGAATCAGCAGAACACAACAAATACAAAGACTTACAAAGGATTACTGCTGAAGCTTTCTAGCTATGAAGTCACTGGAAGAGACTTCTCAATGAGTAGGTGGTCCCTGAAGATAGTTGTTAATGGCCAGTCCTCTGGGGCCCTAGCAATCAATGCAGGTATCCTCCAGAGGTCACTTCTCAACCAACTCTCTTTTTACTTTACATAAATATCTGCCTAAGGATACCATTTGTGGTGAATATCTATGCTGATGATATATGGGTGCATCTCCAAAAGCCATGATGACCAGAGACTGGCAGCTGATCTCTCAGGGTTGGTTCCGTTATACCACTTCAGTAAGGTACTTACTGAAGAGGTATGTGGAACCTAACTCCTCGTGCTATCCTCTACCTTTATGTAGAAAAAAAAAAAGGCTTTAAATTTTTATTGCAACAATCAATTTTTTCTCTCATCTGTGACACTTGTAACCAATTCAACACAGCAATCAACCATCTTTTCTTGTCTTTTTCCATGTCACTCCATTCTTTCCGTTTTTATCTATCTGTAAGCATTCTGGGATTGCAAAGGAAATATTTGTCGCAGGTTACTTCCACAATACAGAGAATAAATCACTATAGGTTCATACTTGAATATCGGGGGCAGAAAGAAATGCTGAAAACTCGATTTGCAGGTACTATCTCACAAATCACAATGCATGTAACCAATCAGAAAAATAACTCACTCTCCAACAAACGCGGTAGCCAAAATACACAAATTTTTATCTCCCGACTCGAGAACACCAACTGCTTTTATCGGCTGAGCATTTTTTCCATTCATTGACAACTGGGAGAGGATGCCCAATTTTTGCATATCAAAATACTTTTATAGCGACTCCTGCGACTGACTTGTTTCTAATTCAAATATTCCGTCTTCAGCATGTCATATGGAATACATACCCTTTTGTTTAGTAAGTAATTTTCTTTTTTGCCACATTTTCCGTCATAGGATACATGCGACATGCTGTCGTTTGGTTTGACGAGGTAAGTCGCCTTTTTCTTCGCTATACTATCATTGACAGCCAAAATTTGCCTATGCGCAAAGATAATCTTGCAAGAGGGTATCTTACTCTGAGATCTATTTTAAGTATGTGACCCACAAAGCCACGATTTCTTCCTCTGTTGGACAGTTTACACTGTGAGGCATATTCAAATCTTTGCTTGCACTGGAAGTTAGTTATTCATAATTTTATTCTAGTGTTGCAAAAAATACATGCAACCCTGGGCCTCTTTGCCCTCTGTGTAGTTCACTACACTTTACAAGAGCCAGATCAGGTCTAAAATGGAGTACTGCTGTCATATATGGGCGGGGGCTGCCCAGCCCTTACTTTTCAGTCTTGATAGAGTCTAAAAGCATCTCTGCGCCATCCTTATGGGTGACAAATTATTTTCCACCCTGCAACTCCTCTCTCAGACGAGATGTGTCAAGCCTCTTACTGTTCTATCACTACTTCTGTGGAACTGCATTCCTTGGTTATGCCAGTTCTAAACTTCATGGCTACATTCTTCCATGCCACACCCATTGTAGCAACTCTCACCCTCATCCCCTCCCATATTCCATTGGTGAAAAGTAAGTTCCACTCAAGCAGCTTCTTTGTGTGAACCAGTGTTTTGTGGAACCGACTCCCAAGAGGAGGTTTCCCCCGATCACTACAATTTTAACCTGTTCAAGACTAGGTTTAACCCTTATCTTCCCCACCTATCTGCATCTTACTCTGCAACCCTCTACCTTGAGTGTTTCTTGGGCCTTGTACAGAGTGAACTGTACTGTAACATAAAAGAAGAAGAAAAAGAGTAGCAGATGATAGACGAAGGAGACAGATGGAAGGAATATTGTTTGCGTGTATAGGTTGCACAAGAGAGTAATTTCATTTTTATTACATATGCATGTTTGTTTCCCCCAACTATCATCATCAGTGTTGCCCACATAACTGACTGACAACAACAGTCACTCAACTAAGCCCACTATAATCTACAGCTTGACTGACCAATCTAATACAACCTTTGGTATCAAATTGCTAGTAGATCCAACATAGTAACTGGAATAAATCATTAAGTATTTTACAACATTTAGTGCCATACCATAACAATCCCAAACCTTACCAAGAATAATTCAATAAAACTCAAAAACGTTTTGCTTAGTTGGTGTTTATAATTTAATTTTAATAAAACCTTATTTTCTTTCAGATTCGAAAAAATCAAAACAAAACTATTATTCAATAATTATTATTTAAAATTTATTTTGAAATTTTCAGTGTAATTTTAAAATTAATTCACTTGCTGTTCACAATAAGATATTTTTTATTAAATAAAGAAAGACACATTCAAATAATTAAAAATGTATTGTAAAGCTTTTTTAAAGTTTTAAATGAAATTTTCATGTTTGAACATTTTTAAAAGAATTTTATTTTCTTACTTTTTCAAATGTAAGATTATTTTTATGTAGTTCAAGATGGAAATAAGTCTGTGACTGCAATCAATTATTTCCATTTTTGTGGCACTTAAGTCTTTTAGGCACTGAGGGAACGATTTACTACTTACTCAACTCAGTCAACTGGCTTACTTTAAAAGTTTAAAATGCATCATTTTACTTAAATATTTGTCACGTGATGCAAATAGCACATTCCATTAAACAAATTAGGCATAAATAATCAACAGTGACTTCTTTTTAGTCATCTGTCACTTATTGTCAATTGGAATTCAGACTGTGTTGTTTACAATATTTTTAAGTAGCAAAGTAATCGTTCTAAGTAACGAGGTTAACTGAAATAAGTGCTGTGTAATCTGTTGTAACTTTTTAAAAATCAAATTAAAAAAATCCAGGTATGTCATGCAAGCTGTCAATTTCTGAAGCGCCTCCACATGCCGAGGCCTTCTGTAAGTAGGAGATTTATTATTCCCCAGCAATCACCCATAAGTACTGACCAGACTCAACGGTGCTTAACTTCAGTGAACGTGCGAAGATCGATTTCTCAACGTGATATGCACCTCATTGGGTGCAATTAAATTTTTTGTAACATGAAACAGGTATGAAAATAATCAAAAACTAAAAATGCAATGTTGTCTTGCCGTGCACACTAACCTCTTCTCAATGATGTCACAGTGTCAGGGCGTCTGTTCATGGGTTTTTTACTTAGGGGAAAATAAATAAAAAGTGTGTATGTTATGTTTCGTTTCAATTGAACCGCACAGGTAGTTCAAGACAAATTGACAAATCACGACAATTTTGTTTTGTATTTGATGAAATTTCATTAATTTATCATTTTTTTTTTAATTATAAAAAACGAAAATTTGAAAGAAAATGAGTCTACCAATAAATTTAGTAGTTTCTATTTTAAATTTAAAAATCCAGAATATAAACACCGGAATGAAGTCTGAAATATTTTTTTTACAGTTCAATAGTTTTCAAAGAAAATAATATTTAAATTTTCACTGACGTTGTTCTTTGTATTGTACGACGGGGGGGGGGGGAGATTTTAAAAAGAAAAAAAAAGAAAGAAAGAAAATAATAAATACCATCAACGCTAAATAGTTTCTCGCACGTGTAACTACATTCCATCCATGCAGTTGGGTGGTGGCGGCGGTGGTAAAAATCCTATTATTATTATTTACACACTGGAACTAAAAGAAGAAAAAAGATGAAAACTTTGTCAGATAGCATGCACACACAAAGACTACTACATTTTTTTTGTCTATGCTAAAAACCAACATGTGTGTAGTCAGTACTAAAATTGATATCGGGGTTCGAATATATGGGTGGCAGTTACTACAGTATTTATTTATGAATTATTATTTCCAAAACAAAAAGTGACCTGGCAATAAAACCTAGACTGACCGTATAAAAGTTGTTTTTTTTAAGTTGAAGTTTTTCTATAATTTTAGTAACGACTAACCTTCAAGTGCAGAGACACTTGTTATGACTTTCTTTGAATAATAGTATCAAAATTTACCTTTTTAGTTGAAATAGAAATTGAATTTTTTGAAATAATCTAAAAATTATATTTCTCCATGCGAAAGCACGAATTGTGTGGAATGCTGGCCAATCAGAAACTATAGGCATCTGTCTCCCTTCCCCCTCCTTAACAAGGCAGCGATTGTTCTTTCGGGTTTCCGGAATAGGAGTAAAAAGTTGTTTATTAAGGGACTAGTAATGATGTCCTCGACACTTTTTAGTTTTTTTTTTGTTTTTTTTTTAAAAAGCATCAACTAATTTGTTTAACAAGTCGGTGATGCTGTTCGTTCCTGCAAATAAAACCAACCTGGAGAGTGTGATTGAAAAGAGAACGAGCTCACAAAACTTTTTGGTAAATTTTAGTTTTTAACTCCCGAGCGATAAATATCCGTTAAAATTTTCCAAAATCGTCATAATTCCGTGCAAATGTACATGCTGAACTCGAATTAACAATTACATTATGAAGAAACCATACCGTTTTGGAGTTATCGACAAGAAAAAAATCGGACTTCTTGTTGGTCATTCGTCCCCCATTACTGCCATCATGAATATTGATTCGGTGCGGGATACTTCCGGCCTATTTACTTCTTTTACAGACTTACCTTGCAGAAAATCACTACGCACGACCGTAAAAAAATGTATTTTTTTTTTTTTTTTGGTAACTGTAGTTTTATTTATAACAAAAACAAATTAAATAATACAATAGAACCTTTTTTTCAGTTTCGAATAGTAATGACAAATTAAAAGAACAAATTAAATAATAAAAATAAAGCATTTTTTTTATATTATAAAAGTGTAAATAAAACAAAAATTAATGCACAAACTTAGTAAAGTAGAAGGGTTGATTGTATAATTTTAAAAAAAATTTGTCCCCTTTTAAATCCCTCCCCTAAACTTAACACCTAACCTTAAAGTTAACCCGGTTTATTATATCATGAAATTTTATTTTTTAAATTTGTCCCTTTTTCTACACAGAAAGGGGGAAACACAATCCCTAACACTAAAAACAAAAAAAAAAAAAAAAAAAAAATTTCTTTATGGTAGTGCGTAGTGATTTTCTGCAACGAAAGTCTGTAAAAGAAGTAAATAGGCCAAAATTTTTATTTCTGCACCGGCAGTATCCCGCACCGAATCAATATTCATGATGGCAGTAATTGGGGACGAATGACCAACAAGAAGTCCGATTTTTTTCTTGTCAGTATGGTTTCTTCATAATTTAATTGTTAATTCAAGTTCAGCATGTACATTTGCACGGAATTATGATGATTTTGAAAATTTTAAGGGATATTTAGCGCTCGGGAGTTAAAACCAAAATTTACCTAATTAACTGTATTTTGTAAAAAAGTAATGCTTACTTTTTGCTTAAAAGAAAGAAGAAAATAACGTTTATTCATGCACGGTAGCCCATTATCATAGGTCAATAGATACTCAATATTTTAATTTCAGCCCTGACTTCAAAAGCGCACGAAAAATTAAAAACACGTACAGAACACAAGCACTCCTATAATTAAAAAAAAAATTGAATTTTATATTTAAAAATAAATTCATAACCTTATATAACCAGTAGTTTAAGAATGTATTTTTTTTCATTCTCTATACACTTTTATGAAACTTAGAATGAATAATTATAGTTTTTTTTTTTATACATTAGGAAAAAATAATAATTTAATCAAAAAAAAATTTAGTGAAATGATACTTTTGAGTGTAATTCATTGATTTTATTTTTTTCTTACCTGTTTGATGTCATGAAAGATTAATTTGCACCCAATGTGGTTTTTGTTTTTTAATTATTCTAAATTTAAAAGTTAACTGAATTCTATTACTTTTCCTACATGGAACACAATTAGGGAGGTAATTCAGAATTGTTTCTTTTTTTAAATCAGTTGCTAAAATGAAAAAAAAAAACAAAAAAAACAAACAAAAAACAATTTAAATTCTTTTATAAAGTGAAATAAAATTATTTTTAAAAAGGTTCCACTATTAAAGCATTAAATTTTATATTTTTCGATTTTCCAAATATGCCTTTATTTAATAAAAAGAAAAAAACTAGTTACAACCAGCAATTGGATGAATTTCAAAATTGTAAGTAAGTTTTTTAAAAATAAATATTCAGTGTAGATTTTTTTTCTTCAGTCCAATCTGATAGAAAATAATGTGTTTTATTAAATTATGTTTGGGAAAATTCAGGAAATAAAAAGTATAGGTCCCCTATGTATATGAGATAATTTTGATCCATATGTTTGCTATATAAGAGAGGAAATTTTGACAGAAAGGTCAGAATCGTTTAGAAGTCTAGCCTAAGTATGTATAAGCTGTGATCTGAGAAAAAGGAACAGATCACTCAGACAGCAAAAGGATTGACTGTCACAGGCATGTAAAGGTCTATAATTTAATTTGTACTTATCCAGTATGTATACAAATATTTTTGTCTTATTTTTTAAAAAATGTTTTTTTTTTCACAAAATTTCACTCTGCATAAGTTTTCTTTTCTTTTTTGTTAGCACCACTAAAAGTATTTACAAAGAGAGAGAGAGAGAGAGAGAGAGAGAGAGAGAGAGAGAGAGAGAGATAGGAGATAGGAGATTTAAAGCCTTCCCCTCTTTTCTCTACCTATTTCTCCTCTTTTCATAGGCAATGAGAAACTAATAACTTTCTTATTTAATAATGAATTTATTTTGTGAATGTGGTGTCTTTTGGAGGGAATTCAAAGAAATGCCCACTCATTTTGCTTTTTTGTTGAGTTTGTTAAAGAAAGAAACAAAAAAAAAAAACTGTATACAAGGTGATAGGAAAATGAATACATTTGGGTACAACAATAAGTAATGACTGCAGTTAATATAATATGCTACATAAAATTGGATACAGTCATTATGTATAAAGAAAATTTTGTTTTTGAGGTTTTTAAAAGTAAGAGGCGCATAGAAAATTCATCATTAGAATTATTTGCTGCCATAATTAAAATAATTAATGAAATCTACCGCCCCCATTTTAACCTTTTATTTTGTATGCAATCACAGGAGGCCATCATTCTGCATTTTTACTAGAAAAAGACAAGATTTTTTTTCTTCCTTTGTTGGTTTTTAAGGAAAAAGTGTTTTGGTTTCTGAATCTTGACAACAAACAATTAGATATAACCCTAATTGTTTTTTTTTTATGCATTATAGAGAAATGATGTCTAAAGGAAAGATCTTCAGTCTGCATGGTTGATTTTATTGTTGGAATTTTATCCTTGTATGAAGGCAAGTTTAAGTGTTTTATGAATGGCAATACTTGAAAATAATTTGAAAACCGAGGAAAGGTTACATGACATCCATGGATTATGGTAAATTTGTTCTAAATTCCATGCAAATGATTCTCAATTTTCTCAGAGTTCTAGACTGATCATTAATGGGGAGGGACCAGTTGACTGGTTTAATAAAACTTGTTAAATGCTCATGTAAACATTTATGAAAAGACCTTCTATAATTTAATAGAATAACAATTTCTAAGAGTGTACAAAATTTGTGTTCAAATTCTTTTGCATTGCATCATTAAATATAAGAAGTTTTAATTTATTGTGAACCGAGATTTGATGATGGATTCTCCAGATTTTCTTTTCAGTGTGCTTGTAATAATCTACTTTATTCAGATATTTTAGATGGAGTATAAAATATGCATTTATTTAATACAAAGAAAAACTCTTGTTAGAAACAACAATGGGATGAATTTCGAAATTGCAAGTAAGTTTTTAAAAAATAAAGTTTCATCCTTTAACCCACTTGAGTTAACGACCCAAATAGCCATTTATCTTATATAAAATATTTTATCACATACAGTAAATGAATATTAATTTCTTTCTTGATCAATTTTTTATCATTTATTTAATTTTAGATGATACTTTTTTTTAATTTTTTTTTTATAAATTTTGTAATATAAGAACCAGTAACATTTTTTCCTTTACTATTTTTTTTTTTACTTACAAAAATACTTTCCTGGCTTAAGACAAGATACACCAAAAGCATATAATATATACAGCCTATAATAAAAATCTCAAAATAGACATGCCAAATATTCATAATTTGCCAGATTGCCTACCTAAAGAAAAATTATTATTGCATAACATATATATCCAATGTATAATTATGTATATACCTACCTAAAATCCTTGCTAACAACTTTTATGAAGAATTTTTTATTTTTATAACAGTCACAAAAATTCCACATTTCACTAAGAAATAACTAAAATACTTACCTTGATTGTAGAGTTACTGGTCTTGTGAACCTGCTGAAGTGATGTATAAAAAGTTCAGAATCTAACAAAGATGCCCAAAAATATTTGGGAATTGTTACATTTTAGAACAAATCTCCTATTGTAAAATCTAACAGGATGCCCAAATATTTTTGGTTCCATCTAAAATCTACAGCTATATATACAATAATCTACTTAAAGGGTAAAAAAAATCTCCCAATGGATTCCTTCCAAATTTCAATTGCCAGTGTGTTAGTCTTGTACATAATTATTATTACTGCTAGTGTAGTGGGTTTAATCTTTGGAGATTATTATTGTAGCCTTGTTAAATACCTAAAATAATCCCCCAATTAGATATTGGAATAAGAAGAGATTTATTGTGCATATTCATATTCTTAAAACAAAAAGGTTTCTGAATTGTGCTGATCTTCTGACTCATTTGCTGTTTTTTTTTTTTTTAACTATAAAATAACTTTAAAGATGAACAAAAGTGAGGTACGGATCAATTTACCAAAAGAAAGGAAAAAATATTTTCAGTCAAAGCCAAAGAACAAAATACAAGAGGAAAAAGAAGAAAGATTGTATGCTAAAGCAGAAATACACTAGTAGAGAAGTGGATGAACTGTCTCCAAAATTGGGCATTTCTGTCAACAGCAGTAATGACTGAAATTAATACCAACTGCATTAAGCAGAAACCTCTTCCTCTTCATCATCATGGTTTCATATAGCCACAATGACTCATGGATGTGTACTTGGAGAAACACTTTCTGTAGGTCAAGTATGACCATATTTGCATTCTGTTGGCGCCACTCTCATAGTTTGGCCGTACAAATACATCAACATGTTCATTGATCCCATGATAATCCATCACTGGGCATACCTTCCCTTTGTTGTGCTGCATGATGACCATTAATGGCACTGAGCCCTTGGGTGGCTCCATTCTCTTTTCAGGATATGCTATTAGTCAAGCGTAGGTGATATATGTCTGGAGTTCTTGTTCATATGCATCCCTAGTGTTCTTGGATCTGGGGTACTCTAACACGCTGTTTCATAACTGGGTCAGTGTTACACCTGTTGTCCACTCCCAAGTTGCAGTCCAGGTGATGGTGGTTGAATTTCACAGAAAAGTCAGGTTGGTCAATATGGATTGCTATGCATGTTGGAGTTTTCTGCAGAGTTCCAGTTGGTGTGATATTGATGCCAACCAATTATGGTGTTGATTCTGGCAAGCAGGTCAAACCTGAGCAGTCTGTCACACACCACAAGGACATCAACCCCGGCTGATTTGCTACTATCTGTGCAGATATTAACGGTTCAGAACCCACAATATGTCTGCATTCTGTCATTGATCATCTCCACGTCCTTGTATTTCCCGAGAAATGGGAGCTGAATACCATTCCCCGTTGACAAATATGTTGACTACAGGTAGCATTGCATTTACATGAGGGGAATGAGACTGGTACTGATGTCTGTTCCCCCAATCTGTTTCCTGGGCATTTCCGCAATATATGGCCCAGCTTGTCACAGTGATAGCAATGTATGGCTTTATCTCCCCACTTTGCCAAGCTTGTTGACTCAAACAAATTCTTACCAAGTGATTAGCACCAACCATATCTGTGGCAGACAATAACACACTGTGGATCATGGACAGAAGTTGAGTCTGTACCCTGTTGCTCAGGCTCTCTGGCTGCCACAATCATGTGGCCAATGCATCATTCTTCAGTATGGCTCTGGCTCACTCTAACAGCTGACTGATGTCTAGTGCTTCCATTCGAAAAGAAGCGAGAAGCAGCCGCCTGCCATGCTCAGACACCCCACACTGAACAAGGCTGACAGTCTGCAATGGTCTGCCAAGTAGACATCCATAGTCATTCAAATTCAAGCATCTGGCTACAAACTGATCATATGCTCTGAATGGATCTGTGGCAAAGGGAAATGTACATGGCGTCCCTGACATTGCCTACGTCTTTTCTTTCTTCCTTTAATTCAGGGATTAGCCTCAGGTTGAACTTGCCAACCACCATGAGTGTTGAAATAGTTTGTAGGAAAATAAGGTGAGGGTGTGTTGATGTTGGAGGAAACACTTAACAGATTTTGTCCTCTTAACAATTAAAGTCAGAAAATCTGGCTCAGAAATGACAGCGTGGCAGACAGTATGCGACTTTTGGAACAAAATGCATGAAAGGATCATCTTTACAGAATCTCCAACGATAGCAAAGAGAGTATCACTAAAAGCCGGCTGCTGGTTTTCCCATCGCTTTTATTGATGTGAGACAACTGACCAAGACCCAATCAGAAAAAGTTCCAAAGAGGCCTATATCTGGACATGTTAAACTGGTCTGCTGCTAACAGGGAATATACCCAGATGTGACTAATTAGCTTTGATAGACATATCTGCATGTGACTCGGGGCCTCTTTTGCATCTGTACTGACAGGGGTTCACTACAAAAACTTGTATTAGACATAACTGCATTAAAGAATACCTGTATTTCCTAAAATGTTGATTGGCAGATTTGATGTATTAGTGATAATAATATACTATTAAATATACTATTAAATTACACACTACAATAACATTCTCAACTACACATATCTTTTTTCATTTTTTGTTGGAGGGGAGTTAAGTTGCATTTTTACCTTTCTTAAAAGCATATACCCAAAAGTTACTTATTTATTTTCATTGTAAGTATTGACACATAAAATGACAGGTTTGACATTTCTTAAATGCACATTGACACAATACATATAAAGCAACTATTTTTAAAGTTAGTTAAAACAAAATTTTCCTAAATCTGTTTTATTTCAAATATTTTTTTTTAAACATTTAGCTATTTTTTTCAAAATTATTTAAAATGCTAGTTTGATAAGTCAGAAAACCAGCAATATTTAAGTTATTTTGCAACTGAATTTTCTTTTTAAATCATTTCACCCTAAGCAAGGAAATAATGCCAGTAGGATGCAGGGGGCTTACAAGGAGTGAAAAAGAAACAGAAGACACTAGTGAGAGGACAATAAAAGAACAGGTTTCAGAAAGATGGTGATTGATGTTGCATCTACATTATTGAAGGTTGTAGGTGGCAGGGAAACAAGAAATCAGAAGGGAATTCCACAGGTGCAAAGTGCGAGAAAAGAAACTGTTAGAATAGAAGAGATGGTTGCATCTAACGAGTTAAACAGTGAAACTTTGTTGCCAATCTGGTAGCACCCTTAAATTCCTGCAGTCAAGGCACTAAGAAGAAAAGCTCATCAGAACAGTTGCTATGTCATGTCAGTGAGAAAGTAACTGAAGATGCCAGACCTTGATAAATTACATTACTTTGAATTTTGTCAAGAATCTCCAGATATATAGTGGGAGCACCAAACCAGATATGGCAACAATATTCAATGCATGATGGATTCTGATGAGAAAAATTCTCTAGCATGACACAGTGAACCAACTCTTCTAGCATTAGACTTAGCGATTGATTCAGTGGAAAAATGTGATTCCAAAAAGGTGCAAAGTATTGCTCTCCTGGAGTTTAGTATCAGGCATGCTGATGGCAGGCAGAAAAGGTTCTCTGGGGTGATTTAATGAAAGCAGTTTCGTTTTGGAGGCATTAAAATTTACAAGCCATTTCTTGCTCCAGTTAACAATTGATTAGAGGTCCTTTTCAAGAGCAGTTGCTAGTTTTAACTTTTTTTTTTTTTTTTTTTTTTACTTTGTCATCTGCATAAATACAGAGTTGGGAAATGATGGCATTGGGGAAGGTTGTTGATGAAGATAAGAAACAGCATAGGTCCAAGAATAGAGTCCAGGAGGCCCCCTGCATTAGTATAAAATAAGCTAGAAACATGCTTGTTTTGGTTATATTTCCTGTTTGAGTAAATAGGATTATTTTTGCATGTAAAAAAAAAAAAAAGATATAAAAATTTTTTTTTTTTAATTAAAATAAAATTATCCAAAGGAAATTAACACAAAACAAAAGAAAAAAATATTAGATTGTTTAGAAAATAATGCCCAGTTTTCAAATCAATTTTTATTCCTGAATGTATTTAAACAGTGTTTAAGTCAAAATAGGAACCATGAAAATCTATAGATATCAACCATTGAATCAAAAGGTTGTTTATGCCTTTACAATAAAATTAAAGGTTTAGATGTCAAAGAATCTTTGAACGTGATTGCTGCATCTTTGTAACGGAATGTCTTTTGGTTTAAAAAATTGTCAAGATGCTTGAAAAAGTGGCAGTTAGTGGGCAAGAGATCAAGGGAATATTGTATTTTAGACAAAAGCTCATATTACAAGTCAGTTGAGCAGTTATGAAGCAGAACTGGACCTTGTTGATTTACCAGTTCTGGTTGTATTTTGCTTGACTTAATGTGCATTTCATCCAGTTACTGGCAGTAAACTTTGGCAATAATGCTCTGGTTAGATTCCAGAAAACTAATGGATAACACCATGGTGGACCACCAGACAGTCACCATAATCTTCTGTTGGTGTAATTTCAGTTTTCTAAAGTGTTTGGGTGCTTTGTCATAAAAGATCCATTTTTGATCACAATTCTCTACTCAATCAAAAAAATGGATCATTCAAATTTCACAGATGCAGCATTAGACATACTTCAAAACATTGAACTTTGATTTTCACTGAATTCATGTAGAAACAATTTTCCAAGTTTCTTTACCTAGCCAATTTTCTTAGAATGGTCCAGTATTGTTGAAATGCCAATATCCATCTGAGACATTTCTCGGATACTTTAACATGAGTTTTGTTTGACTAGGTTTTCAGATGTTGATTCTCAATTGCAGATGGACATCAGCTACCAGCTTGATCTTCAAGACCCGTATCCCTACTGCGGAACTTCAAAAATCAGCACGGTGCTATTGGATCACAAGTGGAACCTTCATCCCATGCTTTCTTAATGTTGGTAGCAGTTCAAGAAGCTCGATGAGCAAGCTTGGATTCATGCACAAAATAAACACATTTCTTCTTTTTTCATGTTCAAGATTGAGGGGCATATGGGGTTTTAAGCTAAATTCTGAAAGGAGTTGATATGAAATTAACAATCATTAGGAATGAGTCAGATATTTTTGTGCAACTATCATAATTTATTAGAACACAAAATGTTTATTCTAAAATCAAACATTATTTTCCAAACAATATAAGCAAATTGATCTTTCTAATGAGGTATTCCATTGTTATAGCAACACAAAACATATTTATGTATTCGCGTTGTTTCTGTTAACAATGGAATATTTCATGACTAAGAGACATCAGGCTACACTGACGACATATAGTAACATTGTGCTTTATCGAGTTGAAAGAAAAGTTTGTAGCATTTTTTAAGTGACTTTCAAAGACAATGTTTAGATATTTTTACACAGATTTATTCAAATGCATATATACCATTGTGTTCCACCACATATTGCCATTTTTGAGGCAGCTTCATGATTCTATCCTCCCAGAACTTGGTATTGTTCTCTGGTCTAAGTGATTTTTACAAGCTTCCAGAGAATTAAAATTCTTTAAGAGAATTATGTAGAGATTAAAATAAATTGTAATCTAAATGTGCTAGGTAAAGTGAGTATTGTGAGGAAGTGTCGTAATTAGCCAAGCTGTGCCAATTTCTGCCAGGTCTGTAGAGATGTAAGATCTGGCATTGTCCTGATTGAAGACATGCCAATTCCAGAGGTCTGTAATCAATTGCTGCCTTTAATCGCATATGAAAATACTATTAATTAATTTTCTTTTTTTTTCATTAAATTGTGAGACACCCAAACATCATATCCAAGTGTTTTCAAATGTCTTACAATGCTCATAAGAGGTATAGAGAGTATCTCTGCAACATTCCTTCTTGTTGTGTGACCAGGATTATTTTTAATCAGGGTTTTGATTTGGTCAAAGGCCTACTGGAATGCTCTTCATCTTCCATATCAACATTTCAACTTCTGAATTTGAAGAATTATTTATGAACTGTACTCAACTATGGCACCATCTCCATAAATAGCACATATTTTTGTTCTTTGTACAGAGTTTTGTTTTCCTTCCTAACCCTGACAAAAATGCACCTTATTTTCAGCCATCTTTACTTTTAAATGTAAAAATATCACAACCTATATACAAATCATATATAAAGATGCATTAAAATGTCACCTTTTAGAATATGTATGGCTGTAATTAATTTCAGTCATATGCAAAACAAAATCATATGTTCAAATGTCATAAATTTTTGTTCCAACACAATATACTAGAGAGTAAAAGATCAAGTAAACCTAACAATTTATTCAAAATGTGTGTGTGTGTGTGTGTGTGTGTGTTTCTGCATTAACTTGTTTATATTTATTTCACAAATTTGAAAGTGATAAGAATTTAAATGACAAAAATATTTTTAAAACATCCTATTTTTTCGCAATCTTCATAATTCAACAATATGAATAATGTTTTAATATATTTCAGAAAGTTAAGCAATAAATTAATGTTACATGAAGTTTGGTTAAAATTATCCCAGGCATTTCATATCAGAATCTTACAATTACATTTCATATTCTAGAAAAAAATTCTCTTGAAAATTTATTTTTAAGGACATGTTTTAAAAAATAAATACAGGATTTTAATAATTTTTGATTTCTTAAATTTAAGAAAAACTTTTACACAATTTTAACACTTTAAATTTGAGATTTAAAATTTTTTTAAATAAGATATTTTTACTAAGTGTTGTACTCGTATTTTACAATAAAAAAACATTTTATTTAAGAGTAATGGTAATCATATTTTCTCAAATTTTAAAATTATTTTAAAAATATTTAAATGATTAGAAATATTTAGATACTAAAAATATATATTT
Organism: Acanthosepion esculentum; assembly: GCA_964036315.1. Lineage (NCBI taxonomy): Eukaryota > Metazoa > Mollusca > Cephalopoda > Sepiida > Sepiidae > Acanthosepion > Acanthosepion esculentum. The sequence goes on from OZ038477.1 coordinate 5,455,246, forward strand.
TTTATTTTTAAAATTAAATTTATAAAAACTAACTTTTTTAGTAGACAGCATTAAGAAAATTAAAATAAGATTTAACCTTTTATTTAAAGAGTAAATTTTATGAAGTTTAAACCTGACTGTCATTTTTTATAAAATCAATTTAATGAAATAAACAATCATCATAAAATTGGTTACTTGAAATAACAAAAACATTTCAAATTGTCAATTATTTCCATGTAAACATTATTAATTTATTATAAAAAAAATTTAAAATATTTACAATTTTCTAAAGAAAAAAATCTTCAAAAAATAAATTAAAAACACAAAAAGTGAAATTTTAACAAAAAAAAAAAAAAAAAAGCAAAAGCAACTGAAAATAAAAACATGGAGGCAGAAAAACATGTTAAATATGTTAATATAAAAATATAAGAAACTCATGACTTTTACAAGGAAAATAAAAATTCTGGTCATAGTTTAATTTAAAAACATGGTTATAATATTCAAAATTTAATAATTAAAACTAGTTTAAAGATTTCACAGCCATGATAAAAAGCAGCACTATATATATATATATATATATATATATATATATATACACACACAAAACTGGGAGGTTCCAGGAAAAAGCAGCCAAAAATAAAGTCTAAAATAGCATTAAAAATATGCAGACAATAGAAAATACGAGATATAAAATAAGAATTTTGAACAAATTGTTGTTGGTTCAAGTAAATTAAAATACCTTCAATCTTTTATCCGCCTAAAAACAGGTAAATATATGGCTTTGCAAGAAGTTCATGGTAAGTTAACTCAAAAATTCCAGCTTGTCTACACTAATTTATGATGCCATGCGATTCACTTTTCCCAAGGAGGGAAGCAAAGTGGTTAGAAATCAAAATACTAATCAACAATTAAAATGACATACCAGATTCTCTAAGTCAATATGCTTATATTTCCTTTTATCTTGTAAACTGTGAGTAAAGACATTTACTAAAATGTATGAACTTCCTCTATATCAGGCACATGTCCTTTCTTATAGACATTTAATGTAACAAGACTGTTTACTATGAAAATATACCTCAATAAAACTCACCTTTACATGAAAACACCGTTTTAAAAATTTAAGCAAATTGTGATTTCAAATTCTACCACAATTATTAAAAGTTGATGAAAAATTGTCCTGAATCTTATGTAAGATGTTGAAGTCTCCTGTAGGCTATAATTCTACCCCAGATAGTCACTTCTATCCAGATGGACTTCATATCCTATACTCAAGCAACATTACTTTTACTACTTTCATTATTATTATTATTATTATATATTTTTCTGTTTTCCTTATTTATTATTTGATATAATCCTTTACCAAGTCTTTTACTTGAGACCTGACGTAAAGGAAGGTTTTTCTTAGAAAGTTATTGGGCCTATTACATTTTCTGAGTATGTGACACTCACGAGCAAAACCTTGTGCATTTCAAAACAGTGAGTGATTTCCTCTGTGTGTGTATTAAGTCTTTTTAATCATTCCTAGTGCTTCTATCATTACTGGAACATTGGTTGCATTCAAATACCACATTCTATTTCCTGTTCTCTATATTTTGAAACTCTTTGGTTGATAGGTTTTTATTAGATGTGAGTTAGCAGTTAAATTTAGTCTTTTCTTATTAAATTTAATCTACTGGCCTGTGTAAAGTGCAGCCAGCATAATGACGTCCCAGAGTGGTGCAAAATTCTCACCCTCCAGAGCTTGTAGTGTTCATCCCATCTTTTTACATGGGGAAGGATGCAATGTTGGCATATCCTCCAATGTAGTTATGTCTCTACTCAACCATGTCTATATTTAAATTCCCTTGGAACTAAAGCAAAGTGCCTCAATATTTCCTAGTCAATTGTTTCCTCAGCATCTATATAAAAGCATTACTTTAGATTTGTCCTATTCATTAAAATGCAGCATCTTTTTATGTTTTTGTGCAGTTAGGACGAATCCCTCCGTTTCTGGCGCCAACCCAGAGCTCCATTAACAAGTCAGTCTTGTACTTGCAATGAGCATAGGCCATGCAAGCGTTTGTTCCTTCCATGTGCTTCCAAGTTTAGTCAGGTCCCTACTTTCTACTGTTTGTTTTGGGCTTCTACTTTTGGCATTTTACATCCTATTTTATCTTGTTGTTTAGATGTAGATATTGTTTGAAGTTTTGATTTCCTTTCATGATTCAATTTAGCTTGTTGAATTCACACTGGCAAACAAACCTTAGCATCCAATTAGGGGTTAATTCAACATCTTTTAAGGCCCATCACCAGTCCTGTATGTGTGCTCCAATTAGATTAGTCCTCCATCTCCATCAGCCCTAAGCCAGCACAGTCAGTCAGCATCTGCTTTTCTGGGGAAGCAGGTTATACATGGTAAAGAGTTTTCTGATCCTTCTATCCAGATTCTAATTTATTAAACTGAAAAAGAGTTATGCAACCATGGCTATTGGTAACCGGGGGGGGGGGGGGGTTAATAGCTTCAAATTTATTTTTATGCATTTTATTCACAGCTTTATAGGTTCAACTTGTCAAAAACATACTTTTCTAAATTTTTCTTTTGTTTTTGCATGTCAGATTCCTTGTCTTTTATTTATACCAAGATATTTATATACTTCTTGTTCTAATTCAAGAACCATTTTCTTTGTCAGTTTTTATATCCATTGTTTGTACCAGTTTGTGTCTTTTGAAGGTTGCCCGAGCACACTTTTCCACACCAAATTCCATAGCAATATCAACACTGAATCCTTTTTTTTTTATTCTTGTCAATAAAACCCTTAATTCATTATCACCCCTTGAAAAATTTAGTCTATAGAGAACAAGTGATTAATGAATCACTCAGCCATCTGATAAGCACAAGTTGTATTATTTCATTTAATAAGGGCATTAATACAACAACACAGAACAATAGAAGTGAAAGGAAATCTCTTTGAAATATTCCTCAATTGATCTGATCTGTATATGTTATCACAACTGACTGCACCATCAAAGGGACTTAGTCATTTTCCACTCTTTCAAACTGAATTTTAAAAACTTAATAAGAAGCAGAGAAATTTTATCAATTTTAATATCTCGCTGATTCAATTGATGTGGAACACTATCATCATCACCACTGTAAAAGGACCTATTATCACAAAGTACTGGTAATGATTGTTGGTATCAGATAACCACATTTCACTATGATTTCTTGCTTTATGTATAAAAAAAGTGCTTTTTTAATGTACTGATAACTTGCTTTGCATATTGCATAACTTTTTCCTGACTATGCCCTTGTATCTTCTGTGCTGTCAAATACAGCAAGTATTAAGGCTACTATAAAGATTTCCAGCAGGAATTATAAAAAAAACATGAAAAGCAGATACAAATAAAAATTAAAAAGAAAAAAAAAAGATTAGTGTTGTTTAATCCCTGTCTCTTTTTCAATCCTGTTAATATCTTTAAAGCAAAATATTGGATTGTCATTTGGATTGAATAAAATCTCACCCAAACTGAAATTCATTTTCTCTTATTACTTTTCTTCCAAATATTTAACCCATAGCCTCCAGACATATCAAATGTATTATTGATTTTTACATACGTGGTGGATTTTGATGGAAAAGTAACAAATCTTAAGAATTTTGAAAGTATCATGAACATTTCCCGAATTATGGACATTTTTCTTTATATCAGTTTAAATTCGTACCAGGAGTCTGCAGCTACTGTTATGTTTTACCAATAAAAAAGACACCAGATAAAATTTTTCTATGAATATTATTGAAGTTTTCAACATAAGAGAAAAATTGACAAAAGACCTCGCTTTTGTCCTCGTTCAATGCTATTTTGCATCTTCAAAAGCACTGTGGTAGATCTTGAAGCAGTCGGGATGTAATCCAACATTACACTTTTCACAAGAATATTTTGATGTGCCTCTGCATCCAGGTAATGCACATCTTCTTTGTCCCCCTTTCACAATCCAATGATTGAGGTTGTCATAACGGAGATTTTGTGCAGGATAATGTAAAATCCTATTACCAGGATATAAAGTAGTATTGGGTACACCTTTCCGGAATAGGCGGAAGTAGGCATCAACTATTTCTCTTCTAAATCCCAGTGCATCCAATTTTTGTTCTCGTAGATCTGCATTTCTGAGCCGGTACAGTTGAAATGCATTATTGACAGCAACATCCACAACAAACCTGAAAAGAGGCCACCACCATTTTTTTGATCTTAGGTTTATCATGTATGTTGCAATATTATGATTCATGCGATCGACTCCACCAACCGATTTATTGTATACGCTGATGATGTTAGGTTGCTCAATTCCAATATGTTTCTTTTGTTTTTGGCAAAACCTTTTAACTTCTTGAATTGGTTCTTTTCCGGTGAAGGTTGACATTGCATTAACAACCTTGTTGTCCTTCCATCTGACTGCTGTGATATTACAGCAAACATCGGTAACCACGTCCGACGAGCCTCGCTCTTCATTTGAAATCTCAGAAATATCCTTCAATGGAGCATTCTCCATACGACTGACTTTAACTGTTCCAGTTGCAGCTATCCCCTTTGATTTCAAATATCTCAGCAGCTCGGGACTTGTAAAAAAGTTGTCCATTACTATGTGATAGTTCGAGTCAAGGACTTCAGGTAATCCATTCACCAAATGTGCTACAACAGATGCACCCAAGCCTAAACCAATATCAGCATATCCTTGCAGAGTTGTATCTTTTCCAGCATAGGGGTGAAATTGAATGCAGTAACCTAGAGGTGTTGCCATGACCCATAATTTGTAACCAAACTTTACTGGTTTGCCATGAATGTATTGCTTCATTCCATGTCTACCAAAATAAGGCACGATTGACTTGTCAATACTAACATTTTGCGTAGGTTGGTAATTCAACAAACATTGTCGATTGATCGAGTCAAGTAGTGGCCGAACTTTGGCGAACCTGTCAGTTTCATCAATGTAGCTGTTGTCATTAAAATGTAAATACTTTTTGCATTCTTCAAATTCATTTTCCGTCATCATTGCCGAGACAAGTAGGTTATGTCCATCTTCTCTTCTTTCCCAGTACATTCCTTGTCTGGGCAATTCAGCATATCCACTAACAAGGAGGACAGCAAGAAAAGCTTTGAATTTCTCCAATGTCATTGTAAAATTCTGATCACCTTTTAGACGTGCATAATTTGTAGATTCAAAACAAATCCTTTCCATTTCATAATTTGTGAGAAAAAGTTCAAAAAGTTCATGTGGTGACATATTCATTTCAAATGAAGGAGCAGATTCATTCCATTTGTTCAGTTGTTCTTTGCTATTGCTGTCTGTTCTTCTCCATTCTGCTATCATGCACTTTTTTGGCATCTGCAAATAAAAATAAATAGCAAAAAATGACAAAGAATTTTGGTGTTTTTCAAATTCCCAATTTTTTAACTTCAGAAATTGTTCAATACGTTTCTTAAGGCAAAGCATGCGTTGTAGGCTTGCACTGCACAGCAGGATTTTTTTTTGTCTTACATAATTTAATTTTAATCATTGCTTACAAAATTGTATTTAAAGAATTAGATATTTGATTTAAGAGTAATATTGACAAAATCAGCAATATAAAACAATTTGAATCAGAGTGAAGAAATCAGTGACATCCATGGAATGTGATTGAGAATTTTATTTTTATTCATTCTTGAATGAAAAACCATGAGCCAGAGGGTTGAAATAGCTCCAGTTAGAGGACAATGTGCTAAATGGACTTTTGAAAATCTGATACCATCTAGTTTCAGAAATGTGCTTTATTGGGCAAACAGAGTTTTTGCTAATTTTTAGTGGGGATGGGATACGTTTTTTTTTAGAAAGGAGGGTTAGAAAAAGTGTAAATTCAACTTTGTCAAATCATCAAAACAATTATACCAGTATCTACTTGAAAATGTAGATAAATGTTAGCAGGCCTGGTGTGTACCACCTCTGAACCCCCCAAATGGGGTGGGTGGGGGTGCAAGCCGGATTGGAAGTCCCCAGGCAGTGTTTTGTGACCTTTGCTAACTTAACATTGTTTTTTCTACATTTATATATGGTACAACTAACAAAGGATGAAAAACTTTTGTCATTCTGGCATCTTTTTTTTCTCTCGCTCAAATCCATGAATTTGTTTTGACTTTTGCTCATGCTAAGTCTCGAAAAAATACTATATAAAATTCACTATTTTTTATTCATAATGTTGAATGTGTTCAAACTGTTCAACTTTTTAACAAGAAAAATCTCAAGTTGGGGTAAAAAATTGCCACAAAATTAGAATGTCTGATGACCAACTTCTTGAGAGCTCCTCTCTGCGGCTGCTCGGTCTCACGCTTTCCGCTGATCTGAGATGGAACAAATACATCGAGTCAATTACATCATCCACCGCAAGGAAAGTTGGCTCCCTGTGCCGAGCCAGGAAATTTTTCTCCCCGGAATCTATCCTCCAAATCTATAAATCGACCATTCGCCCTTGCATGGAGTATTGCTGCCATATATGGGCTGGAGCCCCTGCTGTTTGCCTCAGGGTTCTTGATAAGATCCAGAGACGGATATGCAATGTAATTGGCCCCAATCTGTCATCTCGTCTGCAGTCTCTCTCTCACAGACACGACGTTGCCTCGCTATGTCTTTTTTATAAATACTTTCACAGTAATTGCTCTGAGGAGCTGCTTTCGCTGGTTCCTAGGCCTCATGAATTTAAACGTCCCACGAGGCTGGCATCCTGTTCCCACCCCTTCACCATTGAAACTGTTAGATGTAGACATCTCTTCTAATCCAATAGCTTCATGTCTCGCACATCTCGCCTGTGGAACTCCCTTCCTTATTCCTGCTTCCCTGACAAATACAAGCTCCAACTATTTAAGTGTAATGTCAATCGACATCTCCAGCTGCCTTGATCTATCTTCTTCCCTTCTCCACACCCTTTCACCTTTCATTCCCATCTGCTCTCACTTCAAACCTTCTGTAACCCCCTGCGTACTAGTGGCTTCCAGCCTTGCTTGGGGTGATATGCTTAAAAAAAAAAAAAAAAAAAAAAAAAAAAAATTAAGATGGAATGATCTATTATGGCATATCTCTAATTTGTATTTAGATGCATTGCATTTATTTTCAATTTTTCTACTTGAATTGTTCACGTATATTGCATGAGCCATTATTCTACATAATTAAGTTTCAATAAAATTTGTATTTTATATAAAATACTTACCATATGAAAATTGAGATGTAGTTGAGACCCTTGAACTGACCGAATGTTAGCCCAATGACTGTCTCATTCTGGGATTGTAAAATGGTCACTGATTTTGGAAAGTTATTTTTTTTTATTCACTTCAAGGCCTGTTTCTGCCAAAAGATTTAAATACATCCACCAGACTAACCTCTATGTACATTTTTGTGAACTTTCTATTGGTATGATTGATTTTTAGTTTTGAAAAAGTTGCATCTTTGCCTGCTTTTTTTTTTCTTGACTCCATAAAAAATATCTGCCAAACTCGATTAATCCCAAGTCTGCCCAATAAACTATATCATTTTGGAAACTAAATGGCGTCAATATTTCAAGACTCAACATGGCACTTTGTCTCACAGTGAAAGTCATTTTACCACTAATATATTTAACATCCAATATTCATCAACTGATTTCTTTGTCAAATTTTGTATGATTAAAAACTTATAGTCATATTAAAAAAAATCAAGGGAAAATATGAACATTTGTTGTGTTATCTAGCAAAATACCTGGAAAGCAACAAGTTATTTGCAGCCTTAAGACGTCTCTTAATATTTTAATGAATGTCATTCAAAAAATAAAATATGTTTAACTTTCTACTACTTACTTTTTTTAGCCTTTTGACTTTTTTGTGGTATCCATAGTCATCAGGTTCATGTAATTTGTCTTCTGTTGATGTATTGGCCATTTCAATGTCTTGATCATTCATGTCTTCAAGAGAATCATTTCCAACTGTAGTATTCAGTTCAACTTGTGCACTGGCTAAAAGTTGGTATTTGTTCAATCTATTTGGATCTATTTCATTTTCTTCTGCAGAGTCCTCGTCCGTTTCACGTCCTTCAATATTCTGTGGGGGTAAAATAACTAGATTGCCATTTAAAACAAATTCGTTTTCATGTTCAGAATCATCAGATGGCACTTCAAGTTTTTCCAAATATTCAAGAGCTTCAAAAACATTCAGATTTCGTTTTGCAGCCATCTTCAATCACATAAAAAATTCGTTACTGATGCTTTAGGCAAAAAAAAAAAAAAAAAAGCACACTTTCATCTAATTAATTAATAATTTACCATGCTTTAAAGTATTTTTAATAAGTTATTCAACAAAGTTTGTACTTGGGAAATAATCTCCCGCCCCTGGAGTCATTAAACTGACAGTACTCAACAAAATCTGTAAAATATACAAAAAATGGTTTTATCATCGAATCTATCATCAAACTGAATTAATTTCTAAATACAACACCAATTTGTAAAAGATTTGGCTGGAAATTGAAATGTCGTCCCAGACAAAAAAAAAAAAAAGAAAAAGGAATTTTGGGAAAAATACGAAATTCTCTAAATTAACATTTTGGAAAGTGAAAAAAAAAAAATGACCCTGAAATTATGTGGGAACTTTTCCAAATTTTCATCTGAAAATCAAGAAAATATGAACTTTAAGCAAAATAATGAGAATATAAATTTAAACTGTCAGTTTAAACTGACACCAAAAGGATATGGGATTTATCTTACGAAGAAAAAGGAAAATAAAAGGAAATTAAAAATTCCATCGAAACTTAATAGTATCGAACCAAATATTGTAAACATTATCTTTGCTAAAATTAATAATTTAAAAAGAAATCAGTTTTCTAACAAGAAAAAGATTGAAAATGAAGAATAAATTTTAATTTCTTTGCAAAAGCCATGTTTTCTTTTTAGTATAAAAATTCAATCCATTTTAAATTGGAAACAATGGACGAGTGAGGGATATTTTTAATAAATAAAGGATAAAACTTCTTTCAGTCGTTTCTTAAAAACAAATTTCGATAAAAGATTTGAGGAAAATATTTGGTATAAACAATTAGAATAATTATTTACATTATTTATCAAAATTATTCCCTAAGTTGAAATTGAATAAAATTTCACTATCGGGCTGCTAGGTTGTTGTCAGTAGACGAAAAGAATTTAGCGGCTTAATTGTCGGACATGTTTGAACAATTGTAAAATAAAACCAAAACAGGATCTTTAAAATAGAATTAGTTGTTAATAAACAACCCAGAGAAAAGGGTTTGTAACAATAACAGGTAACAAAGACAAATCGCATTAAATAGGAAAACATTCTATTACCTTGGCTTCAAGCCACTGTCCATGGGCAGATAACTCCTTCAGTCGAAATGGAGGAACTGTTTGAAAAAATAAAATAATCAGTAATCTAAATGCTCATAAAGAATTGGACACAAGTCTGTATTTATTTAGGGATTCTATTCGTTACTGCCTTTTATTTTTAACTTTTTTACCAGGAAAATGCAACTTATGTTTGAGAACGGTTAGAATGTGTCGATTGAAACCACAAAGTACAAACATGTTAGTTTGAATAATTCATTGAATTATTTCAATTTATATTGAAATTATTCTCATTTATAAATAATGTTATACTATGTAAATAAATTTTTCTGTCTTATGATTTTTTCGATTTCTTAAAGACTTAAAAGGGAAAATTGAGTTGATTTATAGATTTTAAAGAGCTTTTTTTATACTGTGATTAAAAATCAGAATTTTTTCAATACTTTTGAGAAGAATTGTTATCATTCTGAGAGTTGTTTGAATGGCCGAACTTTTGCTTTTGTACTAACCATGTTTCTGGCAATACCTATATTGGTTGATAACTTACTTTGGTATATAATCCATGAAGAAAGAAATGAAAACAATTAAGAAAGAATGAGTTTATATATACTGATTGGATCACAGCTCATTTAAAAAGACAAATGCCACACAAGTTATTCCTTTCTCAGCAATTGGTAAAATTGTAGAATCAGATTTTTACATTTGTTTAAAAACCCATTAAAAATGGCTCAGAGTGGAACTTATCTCAAATCAATCCAAGTAGCGCAACAACCCATTAAAAGTAGCTCCAGACAAGAAGTAACTAAAAACGCTTTCTGATTGGCTAATAAACAAAAATCACAATTTCATATGTTCTCAACTATGTACGCATCATATCAGTTTAGTGTTTATCCTAAGCAAATACAAATTTGTGCCAAATTTTGATTTTACATTAGATAATAGAGATATTTTATTCAACCAGTTTTTTTTTATATTTAGTAATGTTGTAATATTATAATAATAGTGTTATAATCAATTTGTTGTGCATTTTATTGAAGGAGTTCTTATTCTAGCCTGATTTGTAAGTTGTCCTGGGACATAATGAGATAAAAATTTGCCATGGCCACTGGCAGGAATTAAGCAATCTTGTCTATGATACACAACTTATATAGAGGGGCTCACAATAGAATTTGTTGTCAATCTCAATATCATAGGATTTGGGGAGACTCAAATCAACCCTATCAAGGTGACATGCTGGCCCCAACTAAGGAAGGTAAAAAAATGCTGGAGAACCCATAAGGTCAGTATTACTCAACAAAACTAGTGGAGATAGTGACTGCCAATTGAGAGGAAACAGAGAAGAGTAGGAGTTTGGAGTTGGAAGTGTGTTGTATGAGTTGAGAAGTGATAGGTGTGTTGTTAGACTGTGCCAACAATGTGTAAGTTACATCTTTTCAAGACAAAATCTCATGCTAATTTACACATTTCCAGAGGCTTAGAGAAGGGAATTTTGCTTTAGGCAGGAGAAGTTTTTATTGGCTGAAATACTTTCTTAATTTGCTCTTAATTTATTTTATTTTTTAGCCAGATGTGATGCATGAGCCACTTGTGCATATAGATGTTTTTGTTCATTTGTGATTTAGCCATGGAAGTAATAACTTCCATTTCTCTGTCCTGTTTACTACAATCCCTTATATTTCTTTCCACATTTATATGGAATGCAATCAGAATTGATTAATTAATTTTATCAATCCTCCATTGCTATGATCATCAGAACATCACCAGAGCTGAAACATGATATATGCACGACCCATGCAATCTTGCATAGACTCATACGATACCTACCTTGTTCTACCACACACATTGGAGATTAAGATTCCCACACGGTCTTGCACTAGAACATACACATTTCCTTCACCCACCATAAGCAAGGTGACTACTACATTTGAATATATACATACATTTTTTTAATCAATTTATGTCAACCAAGGTGATAATGCCACAAAGATGCAAAGGGTTACTGGAAGTGAAAGAGAATGAGAAGGAACTGAAAACCCAAATCTAAACAGGAAACAAGAGATGAAACTCTACTCCTGTTCAAAAGGTCAAGGAGCAGTATGAATTGAATGACAGGCAAGCCTATCTATATTTGTCCAGACACTTTCTCTTGTCTGCACCAGAACATTTATATTTGAACTCTTGAACCTTCAACTTACACTATCCTTCTGTATATATATTGTGTTATATAAAAATGATCTTGTATATATTACCTTTCTGTGCATTTTCTTTCAATCCTTACACAAGACTGTATAGATATATGGTGAGAATGGATGTTGTCATAAGATAACCTCCACTAACCCTAACCTTACACTAAGCAGGAAAATAAATAACAGTGAAAATGAAATAAAATCATCATTATGTTCTCTTTACTTTCTAATGAAATATCTGTTGATATGGTAACATCAGTAACATCTTCTGTTATCATAACAAAGGAATATCACTTGACGAAAAAATGAAGTTCAGGCTGAGTAACAGATCTTCTTCTATGTGCTGTGTTCATTCAAGACATGGGCAATCATGGCTCTTTACAATTTCCTGTTCTTTGTAGCTCTTAATAAGGTTTATCTTTTTACTATCTCTCCAAATCCTTTTTTTCCAACCATTTACACAAAGTCATGAGGTAGGTTATTCACTGCTTTTCTCTCTCCCTCTTTGCCTTCAATATGCCCTGTGAGTATCAAATTCCCCAAGCCTTCTTTCTTCATTATGTACACCAGAAATTTCAACTGTCTTGTTCTGATTGTAAGTATAAATGTCTTTTTGTTTCACTTTCTCCCAAAACTTCATTGCTGCTCATATATTCGTCCAATGCTATTCTCAGCATCCTTCTGTAGAATGTAGGTCTCTTCTTCATCTGGGAGAAGAATGTCCAGCATTTACTTGTAGTGAAAGAGATAATCAGCTACCTTGAAAAAGAGTTTGTGTTTTGTGTGCGACCTGCTGAAGAAAAATTACCAAAAAGCAGTTAGCAAAAATCTACTTTAAGGACCAGAATCTATGCTAATGTTCTTCCCTCCCTTGAATGGCGTGACCAATCAGAAAGATCTCCTGGTGAACAAAAGCTGTTTTTCGCTCATGTGAGAGATTGGATTTGCTGTGCTTGGTGAACAAACATGCGTTTTTACTGGTGAGAAGTGAAGGTTGGATGTGTGACCCCATTTTGTTGTTTCTACGTTGTCTGTTAGATTGTTATGAGGGACTATCGTTTGAACTATGATTTGGCTACAAGTGTTGTGGTCGAGAGAAAAGAAGAAATCTATTGCAGACATTTATTGCTCCTATAAGTTGACAGTCTTCTTTTTTCTTTTCTTTACAACTTCATTACTAAAGAACTTTTTGAACTGCCAGATAAACTTGATTTATTTGGCAAAAATATTAGAATAATCCAGAAACTATACAGGGAGTAAACTACTTGCATATGAATAGAAAATGAATTCAGTAAATACACAAAAATAGAAAATGGTGTAAGACAAGGATGTGTCTCTTCCCCAGATGTATTCAAGTTTTACAGTGAAACAATCCTGAGAGGAGAAATCCTAGCTGCATTCATTATTGGTTGCCACAATGTTAACAACATTAAATATGCACAGGACACAATATATAGAAAATGTTAATAATAATTTATTTAAAAAGAATATGGTTGTTGGCAAAATGAGTTTGTATCCTAGCCAAGCCTGTTTATTTTCAGTTTGTACTTTTAGGAAGGGCATAAATTCTCATTTCCTTGTATCTCAATTTGCAGATATTGTGACAAAATATCTTATATGGTTTCATGCAATGGTTGATGTCTATTAGACATAGTCACCTTTCAAGAATGTCAAATTGAATCCTTTATTTGATCAACAGGTTCATGAACAACAGGTTGTTTATATTTCTATACCCAGTACATAAAGTGTCCTCCTGATGGAATTTTAGAACACTCAGTTTTGGTAAAAATTTTGTGTGTAGATCAAATAAAGATTTTTTATTATTATTTCATCCTTGGTCTTTTGCAGTTGGTTTCAAGAGATAAAGATTTCATTTTTAAGCCAAATTTAAATATTTTTCTTGAAAATAAATACTTGTTCTTTGTTAAAATTTATGTAGTATAATATGAATATATTTTTAATAAATTAAAAAAAACGGCTTGTTTGCATTATTTGTCAGCTAATTCATATAAGAATATACTAAACATTAAATAATAAAAGGCATAAGAAAATTTATGAAGAAAAATAATGGAAAATAAAATAATTTTAAAGAGATAAACTTTTCAAACTGATGTTTTTATTCACTTATTTTAAAATTTTATGAAAATATCTTTTGGGGGTGGGTTAATATATTAAAATAGAATGTGTTACTACTGATAAAATAAAGGCAATTTAGATTCTAACATAATTAAATAAGAGGCAATAGAAGTTCTCTCCCTTGTATTGTAAACTGACGCTTGACAAATCTGAGAGAATTTATTTTGTTTTCTCATCGGAGGTTGTTTTAATTCTCATACACACGAAAATGAAATATTTTTTTTATTGTCTGCTTCTACATGTGTTCAAATTTGATACAAGTGTGGTTTAATGTGTACCCCATGCATGCATGGAGCTAGAGATAAAATTCAGTTTCTCTTGGTAATTCCTTTTTGGAATATCTCAGATATCAAGGATTGATTTTGCTACCCTCCCTTTAACTGCAGCGAAGGAGGCGCTACTTGGTGGTTGAGCCCACTGCAGTTGATCATGTTTTTTTTTCGTTTTTATTTTTTTTTATACCTTAATTTGGGGTTCTTATTTGGTCAGATTCATTCTTATCATGCAATTCTTTCTTATACCCAATGCACAGGCAGCAGAATATAAAAATTAAATTGAAAAATGTAGATATTTATTCAAAGTATAAATTTTTGGCAAAATGTAAGGAAAAGAAATGATGGAATGAAAGGCCACATGCTCAAAAGGAAAAAAAAGTGAAAAGATGAATAAAGGAAACAACTTTCAAAGTTCAAAAGAAGTTCACTGCTTGTTTCAGTCATTGAAGATATATTTTTATAAAATTTTTACCCATGCCTTGCTGCATGTCACACATTTTTTTGTAAGAAAATGATTGATTTTAAATCATTGTTATAATTTATGGAGAAAAATAATGCATTTCAGTATTACTCAATGATATTGCCAATGTGACCTCCATCTTCTGGCTTTCTCCTTCTATATTTTGGATAGGAGTCATTCCCTTGTTCAAATTTAAATTTAATTTAAATCAAAGGGAAAAAGTTTTCAGTGATTGTGTGTGCAAAAACAGATCTTGATCTGATCTCTTTGATATGTATTTGATATAATAATTGATTGAATGTATTGATGAGCAGATTTCAACATTAATATGACAGTTGAATTGTCGCAACAAATATGTATTGTAAGGCACTACCCACTGATTGGTGAATTCTTGCTCAACTTGATGTCCATATTGTCTCATTTTAATCTTGCCGATGTAACCTCCATCTTCTGGCTTTCTCCTTATATATTTTGGATTGGAGTCATTTCCTTGTTCAAATTTAAATTTAATTTAAATTGAAGGGAAAAAAAAATTCAGTGGGGAGTTTGTACCCCCCAGGGTCTCCATTGATTCACATTTCAAACTAGTTACAACATATTACATTGATTCTAGACATATGGTTTTGTTGTTAATATTTCGTTCTCTCACATGGTATGATATCATAGAACAGCAACATAAATTTATGACCTACGTCTGCTATTCCCTGACCGTTATTGTCACATCGCAATCTTCTATGTCAGCATAACTGAATATCATCTTTGATGGTGAATATCTTTGTTTAAATGTCCTCATAACCATTCTGAAGATGGCTAATGTGAGCCAAAAGCTTAGATTGAGGAACAGCATAATAAAAAAATATCCAAATGTTGGACAGTTTTTGTCTTTATTTTCACCTTAAATTAAAGCAAGCATACAAAGTTTAGAACGGCTCCTGATCAAACATAATTGACATTCGTTGTCTGTTATATTTAACAATATATGTTTGAATAAGGATTTCTGCCCCAATACACCAAACTTTATATATATATAGATATATAAAGGTCACAGAGGTCTTTCTCTGCATATAGGTTGGCCAACAACCAACATTTGTTGAAACATTTGTATCTTTGTTTTCTAGAAATATCTTCTGTGAAATACAGTTTAACCCGGATATAAGAGAGTTTTCAGGACCGGAGAAGAAGTCTCTTATATCCGGGTTTGGTCTATTATATATACATTAACACAGGCTCTAATTTGGGACCAGAGACAATCTCTCTTATATCCGTGTTTATCTTATATCCGGGTCTCTTATATCCGGGTTACACTGTATATGGAATTTAGGTTTATAGGTGTTAATGGTTCAGTTGTTAGTTGTTTCTTCTTTTAAACCCCAATACGTTTTATTTTCTTTTGCTGGTTGCATTAGCTGAAATGGAATGAAAGGAAGGAGATACAAGGAGACAAGTGAAGCTATTAAGACTCAACTTATTACTCTGGGAGGTCACAACTAAGTTGTGAAGTTGGGAAACCTCCCTGAACAATAAAATAGCTGCCTTCCTAGTCCAACCCTGAGTTCTTCCTTCTTGTTGTTTCTTTTTGATGCCAGGAAACCTCTTCTTTTTTTTGAGCATGCTCAGATTGTTCTTCCTGTCAGAAGCCTCCTAGGAGCTTGTTATTTCTTTTGGATTTATTTTATTTTGTGTTTTCTTTTATCTGGTTTTATTTTATTTTTTATTGCTATCACTTTTATTTATTATTCAATCCCCACAAATACAATAATGTTTTACTGTTTTTGTTGAAGCTGTGTTTCTTTGAAATATTTCTGAAAGAGATGTTCAAGAAGTTAAACAATGGAAATAAATAGGTGAAAAGTTGTAGTCATTTTCATGGCCTTTTCTGAACAGACACTTTTGTTGCCGATGTGTGAAGTGTTAGAAAGGTATCAGAAGGTTTGAATGGTGAGAAGGCTTAAAATTGGGTGTCTTCAATAATCTTCCATCCACAACAATTAATACAAGACAGAAAATAATGATTCAAAACATAACAATTGAATTCATTGGTTTTAGTGTACATGTACATAAGATAAAGGTTTGATAGAGTTATGTCTTTTAGATTTGGAAATATTTGTACCTGAGCTCATAAAGTTTTGAGTAACTATTATTAAACTGTGGTTTAGAAGAATGAGTTCCTGTTACATGTTAGGAATTGTGTATTTGTAAAGAGTTCAGAAGAGTTAAGAATTCGTACTTGCGTGAATGTTATAATGTTCTTTAACGTCTGACTGCATGGTCAAGACGGGAGTCTTTGAAGGTTACATTTTGGTAGCAAGGAATGAGATGCAAAAGCGGCGAAAAAGAGGCAGAGAACCACTCCTGTTTTGTTTATATAAGATGGTGTATCATGTGACTGGCTCAGAGCATAGTGAGCGGGGAAAACAGATTTGTCGCATGCAGGCGATTTGATTGGTCGGAACTGACCAATCAGTGAGCTAGTTTTGAGTAGATTGACCAATGAATGCTTGTCATACGATTTCCATGTATGTATGTTTGATTGTCATGATAATCACCACAGGGAAGAGTACATTTCTCCCTCAGGGGTGACTGGCAGAAGTGGAAGATTCCACACCTTTACCAATAAATATCAGTTGTAGTATTGATATCTCATTTAACGTTTAACAAAACTATTCCTTTAGATGGTTGACCTCTTATTGCTCTGAAACATTCTTTCTGCCAATATCTTTATACTTTTGATGCAAAACCTTCACAGGCTGGTATTCAATCAAAAATTTTAGGCCGCAAAATCTTGCACCCAAATTTCTCTGCAAATTACTATTTTAGGCAGTGTGATGGATTTCTAAACCAATCAGATGAAGTTTTAGAAAATTTAAATTGTTTTTTTAAGAATATCTGATTTTGACTTCATTTTGATTCCATTTTGTATAGATTTGCCTAAAAGGAAATTGTGGATACAAATGGTTACCATCCTTATTTTTTTGACACAAATATTTAGTGCCCATTCCTTTCCAAGTTGATATTCATCCATCTTTATCAGAGTATAGAAGGAGAGCTTTTTAAATATCTCTTAAATAAAAAAAAAAATGAGCTCTTAAATAAAATATTTTCATTTTAATTTTTCAAACACTTTTTAAAAATAAATTCTTACTAAGAATAAAAACCTTTTGATTGAAATTTGAATTTTCATTTTTCAAACACATTGTTTGTCTTTTTCTTAATAATAATTTTTTATATTTTATTGAGATTGATAAAAACTTATTGTATTAAATTTTTGTTTGGGAAATAAATTCTCATAAGAATACATCAAGAAAACTTCTCAGTTTTTTTCACTATTTACATCATTCGGACTATTGTCCTCATCTTTGTCGCCATGTTTATCATGTTTTGGCTGTTGTACGCACCGGACTTCTTCTGGTGGTTGGAATGTTGAACTGAACCCTTTATTTCACTCACTGGGGTAGTCTGTTCTGGTTCCACATGCCATGTCTAAAATATATAGACTAATTCTCAATTTTGGTCTATGGCTTCAAAATGTTGTTTGTAGTTTTCCTCATGTAATCTGCATATGCAATCTAAATATTTCTAATTTGTTCTGTCATTATTATAATTTTCTCTGTGTATTCTATTGTGGTATTCATACACTTATCAAGAAAGAGTAACAAAACATGAAAGTTTTTAAAGGTACATGTTGTGTATCCTTTATCTAAAATTTCAAAACCTGAAAGATTCCCATGTGCTGATATGACTTGCCACAAATGGAAAATTTCAGAAAGCACTGGGAAGGTTTCTAGGTGCTGTGCACCTGTTGTGACCTTATCTGTCCTGGGTGGGGGTTCCCCAGCCTAGCTAAATATCCTACATTGGTGCCAGTTTTTTGTTAATGATTGTCACAGCAACACCTTCGTTTGTGGATTACTTACCAGTGGTTTTGTGCTTAGTAAAGATATTATTCAAAATGTCAGAAAGTCCTGCAATTATATATTTTTTTGCAAGTAGCGACCATAGTTTTTGTACCCCTACAGAAAGTACAAAACATTATTTTGACATGAAATCTTAATTTCCCTCCCTTAAAAATCCATGTGAGTGTAGCGAGTCCCTAAACGGTGAGGTTTCCAAATGTGTTGTGGACATGCAATGTTGTGGGTCCCGCCACAATTATTTTATTTTGTCTAGGAAAGGTGTAGAAAGGATGATGCCATTATGCTGGAGGTTGCTATCCAATGTGGTGGTCGCAATGCAATTTATATTTGACATAAAATAGCACATGGTATAAAATGCAAAACAGAACGTAGGGTTGAAAACAACAATTGAATTTATTAAGTATTTGATGTACATGCACGTAAACTGAAAGGTTAGACAGAGTTATGTCCCTTAGACTAGGAAATATTTGTACCTGAGCTCATAAGGGTTAGATTTACTATTAAATTGTAGTTTAGAAGAATGAATATGTGTCGAGTGTTTGGAATTGTGTATTGTACAAGTTGGTAATAGTTCAGAATGTACTTGCGTGATTAGTTGTAAAGTTCTTTTACGTCTGACTGCATTAGTCAAGATGGGAGTTCTTTAAGGGTCACATTTTGGCAGCGGAGTTGAGATGTGAGAGAGAACCAAGAGGGCGAGAATTACTCGTGTTTTGGTTTTTATAATCTGTTGTATCACATGACTGGATGAAACTTAGTTTGCGCGAAAAGAGACCTGTCGCGCGGATGTGATTTGATTGGTCGAAACTGACCAATCAGCGAGCTAGATTGAAGGTGATTAAACAATGAATGCTTGTTGCATATTTTCTATGTAAAATGGTGTTGGTGGTGGTAGTTACCACATGAGGATTACATGACTAGCATTATTACCTGTATCTGTATGTACACAAATTTATTAAATATTATTTAAAACTACTTTCAGGTTATATGTTATTTATATAATACTACCTTCAGAATATATGAATAAACTATGTTATGAAATGTAAAGGGATATAGTGTTTATGTTTGTGTTATGTCCCAACAATGCCCCATTTTATAGATGCTATATACAAATTAAATAGCCTGTATTCCTAAATCTGAAAAACGAAATTCTTTCAGTCCTAAGAATCTGGGATAAAGGATTCTCAACCTTTCTACGACAATAAATTCAACTCAAATTATGTATTCATAAATAAAGATAAATGTTACATATTTAAAATGAATGTTAACCATGCACTTGTGATTATTTTATCAAGATAATTTTTATTGATAAATGGTTAATGAAAATTGGAAGATTGTGTTGTGTTGTGGGTGGTATATTGGCCTGTAAACAGATATTGATTGACGGAAGACAACAACAAACAAAACAATGACTTGAGTAAAAAAAATATATAGCCAAATTTATTTTTGTTAAAAAAAAATACATAAACAAAAATAAGGTTAGTGTGAATGAGGCAAGGCTCATGTAGTGTTTTCCTGAGAAAGACAATTTTGTGGTTGCTAGAGAACATTGTCATGAAAAGGACAGTTTATTTTATATTGTTGGCAAGGATGGCTGAAGCAGCTGGTACTGGAGCTGGCTGGACCTTATCGGGTTATCTCCTCCTCATTTTCTAACCTTTCAATAGGGGTCTCTCTCCCACGTGTATAAATACTGGCTGACCCTTCTCTCTTCCTCTTTTTCCGGCTTACGCCTCGGGTGGCCATCTTGCGAGGAGATGAGATAAAATAATCTCTTTTTCAACTCAGGCCACGAGCCGCAACCTCGCACAGAGGCGAGGTATAAAACTTTCTCTTTTCCACTTACACCAATATGTGACCTCTCACACAACCAGCGTTTCCCATATTCTGGGAACACGCTAAAAACAAAATACACATCTGTACGGAAACACACACACACACACAACTTTCCATACAGACACTGTAACATTTTATTCATGTCTTCAATGTATTTGTAATTCGTGTATTAATCTATTTGTTATTAATATATATTTGTTGCATACATATATGTCGGTCTTGTTTGTTTATTTATCTACTTTGGACTCCATCAAAGTCCAACATTCCTATGTGGCGGGACCGGCCAGCAGGAAGTCTTAGCTCAGAGATTTCATCCTCATATTTCCCCCCACCCGGTCCTCTACAAGCTACAGCTAATAGCAAGCTGAAGATGATGATGGCAGGCTAGCTGGTGCTTCTGTTGATGGCAGGGAACTGTGGACAGACAGACTGCTGCTGCTGCTGCTGGAACAGATACTACACTTTGATCCTAGTCATCTAGGCCACAGAACAACTTTATTTACCCATGCCTCCCCACCGAGACGGCATGTAACACATGGTCAGTTATTTAACATGGAGTACCTGAGTGCATACACTTGATTCACTGGTCCTGGTCAAAATATTGCTCAATTTTTGCCCAAACTCCACTTGCATGGGATCAGGCACAAAGCTTGTCTTAGCTGTGGTCATGGCAGTGGAACAGATATTACAATATGATCATAACATTTATTGACAAAATTATGACAATCTGGCATAAGGCCAGGAAAAAAAAGGTGGCGATAAGGGCTTGTCATGCAAAGTCTAATACTAAAAAATGTAATTACTCTCTCATTCAACCCGTCCATACAAACAATATTCCTTTCATCCGTCTCCCTTCATCCATCGCGAACTACTCTATACTATCTGCAGATCATCATTTATGCTATAAATACCAACATGCAAGGGGTTGAACAGTGGGCATGGTGGGGGATGGATCATATGACAGGTTTCATTTTACCAGACTGCTCAAATACTGATTGAGTGTACCATTGTGGCCCACAAAATCTAAAAAAGCCACTCTATTTGGCCTTTTTTGCACATACCAAACTGGTTTCTTACACCCATCTGTCACAGAAATCCTCCTTGGTTAGTCTTTGCTTGTCACATCTTATCTTCACCATGAGCTGATATTCGAAGAATGCAATCAGGTCATGGTTAGACAGCATATCTCAATGCAGAACCACAACCATTCTGTCTATGGCCAAGAGTGTGAGGAACATCATGCATTTCAGGCACTCCCATGAAGGGGTCCCAACATTATCACATACATAGATGTCGAGGTATAGTACATTTTCAAAAGCTTCTGACTGCAGAAAGCTTTGTCAGAGTTAGCTCCTCCTCAGTTCCTTAATCCTTCAACAGGGGTCTCTCTCTCTCCCCTGGCTATAAATACTGGCTGACCCTTCACCTCTCTCTTTTTTTTTCCACTTAGGCCTTGGGCCACCACCTCATGTGCAGGTGGAGTAAATCAGGCTTTTCAACTAAAACACCAATATGAGACCTCTCACAGAGACAGCGTTTCCCAAATTCTGGGAACATGCTAAGAACAATACATGTACGTACGAACACTCACAACACACACACATTATTTCTCCCACACAAGCACTATGTAAATGTCCATGTCTTTGTTTAACTTGTTATTAATATATATTTGTTTACCCATATATATCGGTCTTGTTTGTTTTCTTTGTCTTCTTTGGACTTAATTAAAGTCCAACATTCTCATGTAGCTGGACCGGCTAGCAGAAAATTTTAACCTTCTGATATCTCATCACATCTTCACCCCACGGTTCACTACAGCTTCTTTTAGTTACTTTTGAAGTTTCTTTATATCCTGAACCATTCTTACAACAATTCTGGTTAAGCTTTTTCTTCCAATTGTTTTTAAAAAATATGGGAGTGTTGACAGGATATGATATTCCAAGTGGAGTAGATTCAAAATTTTCCCTTCTATCATGAACATTGAATATTCTTTGATAGTATGAGTTTTTAAAGGTGTCAGTTAGCTCTTACTACAACAAGTCGGCTGGTTACAACTATTATATATTCTCTTTACAGCTAATCATTTGTGTAGGAGCCTAAACTCGCTACACTTGTTGACTGAGAAAACTATTAAGGATCAGGTAATGATGATATGAATTGGTGTACATGGAGCTGTGTGCTTAAAACACTAGAATAAATATTAGATGAATTAGAAGTTTGAAGAAGAAATGAAACTTTCTGGATAATTGCCAGTATTGGGGACTGTGAAGGTGATTTGAATTTCCAGTGTTGAATCTCTATGTAATCACATTTATTTTATTTTAGTACATTTTCTACTGTGTCCTCTGTATTTAAAATTCTTTGATACTGAAAAGAAAGATAAATAAATGAACAAATTACCTTCTGTAATGGCTGGTGTGTCAGTTTTGTCAAATGAGAGCAGTCAGTATAGGTAAGGGCAACAGTAGGATACTAATGACTACTTGCAGTTAGATTTTTTTAAAATTCTCATTTATATGTGGGAAAATGGGATCACAAAAGCTGATTTTGTAGGTTACTAAAAAGAAGCAGAGAAAGTTCCTGATTGGTTAGAAACTGAGATTATATTTGAACAAAATTCAGCAGTAAATAATTTTCAAAATAAATTAGTTGAGTACACACATGGATAATAATAATAATAGTAATAATAATAATAATAATAATAAATAAATATAACCAAGAATAATGTTAGGCAAGCTCTAACAAAATAAATGGAAAAATATAATGAAGAATAATATTTGGCAAGTTGTAACAAAATCCCGAAAATGGAAATCCCCAGGAAATCATCTGTCATCAATCCATAAAACTTTTGTGCAAACTTTATCAGTGCTAATTAATAACCCCAATGAAATTCCAGAATAGGTTGCTGAAGGATTTACATATCTCCTACTAGAAATGAGTGAAACAGATGATCCTAAAAATTATAGGCCATGTCTGTCCCTCACATATAAGTTGATCATGTCTGTCGTGATGAACTGTACTTACTTTTTTCTTAATGAAAACAACATTCTTCCTCTGGAAAAGACAGGATGTTAAAGAGGTTCATATGGTTGCAAAGATCAACTATTGATAAACAAAATGATCCTGGAAAATTGCAGGAAAAAAGGGTATAAATCTCATCATATCTTAGATAGATTACTGTAAAGCCTTTGAAAGTGTGCCACACTCTTGAATCTTTAAGGCTTTGGAAATATACAAAGTTTCCTTGGTGATAGTAAATTTCCTTTTCATATGAACTAAACAGTAATAACTATGAATACAAAGTAAAAAAGAGTGTTTCATCACCTATTCTACAAAGATGATATCAAACTCTTAGCCAAAGATGACAATGAGTTGACGGTGATCCTCAATACTGTAAAATGTTTCAGTGATGACATTTGTATGGATATTGGATTAGATGAATGAGCAAAAGTAACATTCAAGAAAGGGAGAATTATAGAAACACATTCAACAGATCTAAATTTTATCACAAAGATTAGGGAACTGGAACAAGAAGAAGCCTATAAATACCTCAGAGTCAGCAAAGGAGATGGAATACAGCATCCCGAAATGGAGCCAAAAGTAAGAAAAGACTATTACAGGCATGTGCATCTGGTATTGAATTCACAAAACAGGATACCAGCCATAAACATATTGACTGTCCCTGAAGGGCAATAGTTGATATTAAATGGATGGATGTCAAAATGAGAAAACTTTTCACTTGCAACTGCATGCATCATCCTAAAGCTGATGTTGATCATCTGTATGTGTCCAGATCCAAAGGAGGCAGAGGATTAGTTCAACTAGAACTGTCTTACAAGGCCACAACAATCAGTCTTCAAAGATACCTGGAAACTACAGAAGATTAGATGATGATCTATGTCAAGTAACATGAAAAAAATAAGAAACTTTATTCAGTAATAAAGGAAGTCAACAAATTCAAAAGAGAATTTCAAGTGGGTGAAGACCATAAAACACCAACAGCAAAGAACTCAACAAAGAAAGCAAAAGCAAATGCAATGTACCAAATGCAGAAATGATGCCAAGATAAGCCTCTTCATGGTCAATAATCCGCTTGTAAACAAACCCTGTACCCATTATGTAGTGCAGGGTTAAAAGCTGAAAGTGAAGTTTTTATACTTGCTGCACAGGACCAATACTTACTAACTAGAAATTACTAAGTATACATATTGAAATGTTGTGTTAATCTGAAATGCAAATTCTGTGATAAATATCCAGAAACAATTAACCATCTTGTGTCAGGTTGCATGGTGTTAGCACCCACTGAATATAAAACACTGAATGATAGAGTGGGTCAATGTCTGCAGTGGAAAATATGCAACTTTTGTGAGAAGGAAACTGTAAGAAACTGGTATGAACATCACCCAGACTCAGTTACAGAAAAAGGACCTGTAACAATTTTAAGGGACTTTACAATAAACACAGACAGAGCAATTAGAATTAATCACCCAGGCATTATGATCAAAGACCACAAAAAAACAGAATATTATTTTTTTTATTTTTATTTTTTTTTAAGCTTATCACCCCAAGCAAGGCTGGAAGCCACTAACACGCAAGGGGTTACAGAAGGTTTAGAGGAAGAGCAGATAGGAGTGGTAAAGGAGGGGATGTGGAGAAAGATAGTGGATCAATCAAGGCAAGGGGGTTACAGAAGTTTTGGAGCGAGAGCAGATAGGAATGAAAGGTGAAAGGATGTGGAGAAGGGAAGTGGATAGATCAAGGCAGCTGGAGATGTCGATTGACGTTACACTTAAATAGTTGGAGCTTGTATTTGTCAGGGAAACAGGAATAAGGAAGGAAGTTCCACAGGCGAGATGTGCAAGACATGAAGCTATTGGAGTAGAAGAGACGTCTACATCTAACAGTTTCAATGGTGAAGGGGTGGGAACGGGATGCCAGCCTCGTAGGACGTTTAAAATGCTTTCTTATTGACGTGGCAATTCCTGCAGATTATAATGTATCGTTGAAGATCTTCAAAAACTTTCAAAATACAAGGATCTTGAAGGGGAAATCTCAAAAATGCAGCACATGATGACATCAATAATTCCAGTTGTAGTTGGAGCCCTCGGATTGACTGGAAAAGGCTCTGATAGACTTATTGAAGGGATTTTTGGTAGCCCATACCTTAAAGAAATATAAAAAAATGTACTCACAAGTACAGCTCAGAAGAGCTTTATCTATGTAAAATGTGTGATCTTAGGTTTTTTTAAAAAAATGATCAGTGGAAAATGTGATGAAGCTATTTCTGACCTTACGTCTCTGGTTGGGACCCAGAAGGAAATGTTTATGCAATAGAAATCAAAGGAAATCATCACAATAATAATGACAGGAAGAAAAACTCTAGAAATCTATATAAATTAAGATTTGGTAAAAATTACAAATTTTTCTAGTGAAATGAATGTTCTTTTCAGATATTTGAGTTTAAATAAAAGGTCTGTATGTATATATATGAAAAAGAGAAGTGATTTACATATACAGAGAGAGAGAGAGAGAGAGAGAGAGAGAGAGATAGAGAGAGAGAGAGAGAGTTTGTTAAACTTTCAACTGTGTTCTTGGACATAATCTTAGTAAAAGTATGTAGACAGGTCCTTTGAAGTTGCTGGTATCAAAACTGCAATTCTTTTGAAGTCAGTGCATCTAGTGAATTTTGGTTATTGACTTTCCTTATATTTTCTTCAAGAGGTTCTGAGGTTCGTATTTTTGAAAAACAAAATGAAATGAAGCAATTGGTTAAATTATGGTTCCTCTTTGACATGTGGTATGGTTTTCTCATGTGTCCGTTCAGAACAAATTCTGTGAAACTGATTTTAAAATTTACAAAATTGAAAGTATAAGTGTTATTAGTTGTCGAGGTACATGTGTGCAAAGCCCATATATTTATTTCAAATTTTTATATTTATTTTTGCTGGAAGATGTATAGTTGATGTTTCAATATATGGCGGCTGCCTCAACCATGCTGCCCGTACTATGTGATGGATGGATGTCAATAAAAAGGGATTGTTTCCTGTTTAAATAGTAGCAAGGATTTTTATTTTTTCAAATAAAAATTCATAGATCATAGAAATGTGAGATTAGAATGTTTGAAATCAGAAAATATTAATATATATGTATATATATTATTTATTTTAGGATATTAAAACAGAAACATGCTAAAAATCACTACACAATTGGGATCGTGTTTCAACAAACCTAATGATTCAATTAGTGGTTTAAGAACTCGGATGATTACTTTGGTATTTCAATGGGATCATTAGATTCTTCAGTCTTCTGACCTGGTGGGATTATTTATCCTATATAACCTTAGTGCTTATGATGATATTAATGTTGATAATATAGGGTTATATAGAGATGATGGTTTTATGGTAGTAAACAATTGCACTAAAATTAAGGCTGATAAATTAAGAAAAATGATTCATAGAGAATTAAAAAGTTTAAATCTTAAGGTTAAGATAACTACTAATGATGTATTTCAACCTTATATGAAAAATAATGCCAACCCAATTTATATTCACCCCAATTTTAACCATCTAATCAAACACCTACCTTCGTCTATTGAATGTAGGATTAGCAACCATTCATTTGACAAAGATGTGTTTGATAAATATAGCAGTGTTTATAATAATGTTTTAAAGAATAGGGTTATAAGTACGTTGAAATCAAGTATAGAAAATTTGATGATAGTGGTCCAAAGAAAAGAAATAGAAATAAGAAAATCATTTGGTACACAGCCCTATTTAACCAATTGGTCAGTACTAAGTTGGGCCAGAAGTTCCTTCATTCAATTGATAAACATTTCCCTAAAAGTAAGCCTCTTAGTAAAATATTTAACAGAAACACATTAAAACTAAGTTATAGCTGCACTGATAATCTTGCGAAGATTATAAAGTTACACAATAATAAAATTTTAAACCAATTTAAAACTTTGGATCATAATGCATGTTCCAAGATAAATACTTTTGATAATATTAACCAATGTGATTGTAGGAATTATGTGAGGAAGACCAGAGAGTGTATCAGCCAAAATATATATGTTGTATATTAACCCTACAGACTCTGCTGGGAAACATATAGCCACAGCCTCACCACACTCAGTGTTGTTTCTGTAGTTTTCATAGCAACTAGGTTTTTACATGGTGGCATTGCTAGTCCAATGTTCAACTGTTTTTTTTTCAATTTCAGAGTTGTCCTTCTTCTAGACTGGTTGCCAACCAAAGCTAAAGAGTCCAGTCTGCCTTTCTATTTAATCCTGAGCAACATATAGAAGAGATAGATTCATTCAGTGGCAGTTGCTTAAAGTGAATGTAACTGTCTCAGCTGAAATTTGAACTCGACATACCAATCTTACTTTCTGTGCTGATAATCACTATGTTACAAGCATATCCATACCAGCCAAAATGCAGTAACTAAAACAACAAAGAATTCATGGAATAATGAAAAATCTTCATCTAAGAATTCCAAGAAGGCTGAAGATGAAATTGAGTAAAACAACAAAGATGAGGATATTAGTCTGAATAGTTCATAAAATAAAAAATACTTTTAAAAAATTGGTTGAAATATATTGATTAAGACAATTAAGATATTAGTTTTGAATAATTCATAGAAATATTTTCCACGGAAGAGAAATCAGTCATTAAAATTGTTTTTTTTTTCAGTAAAGGTATATGTATCTGGTTTCCAGTAAAAGCTAAATTTATCATAGTCAATATTAGATCAGCAAAGTAACTTTAAACCTTCCTTTAAAAGCTCACATAATTCTCTGGTCTATGCATATGTATATATTACTGAAATATAGTTTCTATCCTATATGCTATTATGTGTTAAAGCATATTATGACCTTTGACAAGACATCGACTCCCGCATAACAACTGCGCATTCTGGTGAGAAGGAGAAAAGCAGGTAGGGTGGGCCTGGGATATCTTGTTGTCATGTGATGTGTGCCACAGTTATGGGGAAGAATAATGATTTGAATGACTATGATAAAAAAACAAAAACAAATTATGATCAGGTGAGGTCAAAGTTTTCTGAAACAGAACAACTTGTGGGGTGTTTACATTCAGTTGTGATTACTATCCATTGGTGGTGGCTCAAAGAGAGAAAATCACCAGTTAGAAAGAAGGCTTGGTGTGAGCAAGGCATCAATGCAAAATGTGAATGCAGGCTTTCCCACTGTGGACAAGTGAACACAATGCCTATTGTATCACAAATTTCAGATAGTTTTAATGAAGAGGAATGAATGTATCACAACATATAGTACATCTTGCTGTATATGGGAATGTTTTGCTATAGGGGCTGGCCAGAGTACCCATGTAATTGTAATGAAACCTAAAACACATGATGAAAGTGAATTTATACATTTTCTTTGTTCTTGAGAATTGATAACAAAAATAATAAGCACTATTTATTAGATTGTTTATTTACAAGAATAGGTTTATATTTTCAACATTCTAAAAATTAATACAGTTAAAACTAATGTAAAAAGTCTAAAAATGATGTTTATTTTGATAAAACTATACAAGTGCGCAAGGGGAAGTAATGCTGAAATTTTAAATTTTTAAAAAATTTAAGTTTAAAATTTTAGTGTCCATTCCCCTTTGTGTGCATGCGTATTGTGTAGTCACATCACCAGAAATATCACCTTAGTTTAATAAAGTCTGAATGGCCGAAACACCACATGAAAATTTTTTCAGTTTATGATTAATTTTCCTAATATTGTTCTGATATATAAAAAATTGTTATATCATTTTCTTCTGTATATGAATATGTGTGTGTGTGTGTGTGTGTACAGAATAAAACATTTTAGAGTATAAAAAATTATATATATATGTGTTTGTGTAAAAGTTAAAATATGAATAAACTATATCTGTAAAAAAACAAAAGGAAAACCTTTCTTTACCAACGTGTTTCGTCCTCTGAGGGACCTGCATCAGATGAAAATGTTTTTTTATTCATATGCGTACAAACTTTGAGTGGTTATTTACCATAATTAAAGAATTTTAGATTTATTTAATTAAAGAAATATAATTATAAAAAAAAACATGGAAAAGATAGATAAAAAGACAAAAATGAAGAGTTAAACCAAAATTTGTAAAAGTTAAGGTGATAGTGCAATTTTATTTTTCATCATTATCCGATTTAGTATTTTATAAATTTACAAAATAAGTTGAATCTATTGTTGCTTAAATAAACAGTATAATAATTTATTAAGGGCTTTAATTTCATCAAATATTTTAAAAAGTAATGAAATTGTAGCATGTACAAAATAGAATGGAAAATAATTTAAAATAAATCAAAAAAACCTATGAGACCTTTAAGGTTACTTCCTGTAAGATGTTCGGGCCACTTCCGGTTTACTGTTCGGGTTATTTCCCACATTATCATCCCTTGTACTTCAACAAGATGGATTGTGTTGGACTACCGCCTGGATGGAAACGAGAAGAAGTTGTTCGAAAATCCGGCCTTTCTGCCGGCAAAACCGACGTTTACTATTACAGGTTTAGTATTTCCAAACTTATTTTCAAAATATAACAAATGAACACGCCAGAATCTTTTCGATTATTGATAAATAATCAATCAGTTTTTCGTCCTCTGGAGTCGAAGCTCCCTTTTTTTTTTATTTCTTCCTTTTTAATTTGTTGGTGACGAGCTATTTTTCTCGTATTTATTGTTCTAAATGGTGTTCCTATTCGATCAGATCTTTAAATCTATGATTAATACTTAAATAACATCTAATGGTGAATTGAAATGTCCTGTAATATTGGTTTTACTTTTCAACGTTACCTCTGTTGGTCAGTCATTATGTCTTTTTAGTTTTTAGTTTCATTCTTCTTGTCCTTTGTGTTACTGTTTAGTGTTTTAGTCTTTCTTTTTAAAGGCTTCTTTTTTTTCTTGACTTATTGTATCAATCGTAAACTCTATTAAGAAATGAAACGGCTTATTTTTGTTTGTCCTCTTCTTTAAAGAAGCCTTGATTATTTAATTGTTAAATACGGGAAGAATTCGTCATTTAAAAAAAATCTTTCTTCATCTTTTCTTCTATGGTTGACTTTTTTTTTCATCAATAGCAAATAAATTTCCGGATAAATAAGTTTTCTTTCCTTTGACTTTTCTAAACACACAAAAAGATAAAACATTTAAGTGTTTTTTACTGTTTTAAATCTTTCAAAAAGATTCAATGATCCATGAAAAAGACAAAAAATAAGATGAAGGAGAAGGGTGTTGACGAAGTCTATTTATTTATTTTATGCATTTTTTTTTTAATTAAATAGAATCACTTTTTTTTTTTTTAATTTTAAAGCTATAAAAAAATTGTAATTAGATTCCGTCAGGAGTTTTATTTTTATTTTCTGACTTTTTGAAATTTTTAAAATACAAAAATTCATTTGAAAATTTTAAGTTTTGAAAATCGTAGAAAACTGGGGGTGTGATTTTTTTTTTTTTTTTTTTTTTTGTGTGGATTTTCTTATGAGGGCTTAAAAATTTGCGATTTTAAGTTTCTTTAGTTTTACTCTTAAAGTTTGTAACTTTTAATTAGTTCATTTCAGCAGTGTTTTAAAAACGATACCAAGTACTGATTGAAGTCAACTTCTTGAGCGAGACTCTTGTATTTTTTTCACTATAGCATTCGAAATAAAAACTAAGAATGATTCGTAAATGTAGCATAATTTATTAAGGTTTTTCCTGTTTTGTAAAAAATAAAACGAAATCTTTCTCAACATTTTTTCCCAATCAATCTCAGAATTAAAAAAAAAACTAACAGAAAAGGACAACTAATATGAATCTCGATCAAAAAGTTTAAATGTAAAGGACATAAAATCAATGTTTATCGTTTGAAACGCTAAAAACGACTATATATCCGATGTTTTCAAGAGGTTCCATTTTAGTCCAACTCGATGTTATTTTTTTTTCTGTTTATTTGGCACTAAAATTTAGTGACTAAAGACTGACCTACAACTTTCAAGAAAAAAGGAAATTTTTTTTAGAAATATCCTTTTTTTTTTTTTTTTTTTTTTTTTTTTTTTTGTAGATTAGCATTCTTTCTAATTAGGTTGCGATAATTTTCAAATTAATTTTTTTTTTTTAAATCAGGAGTCCAGGTAGTAACATCAAATCTATCCCTAACATTTGCGTACGAAAACACTTTTTTGAGTGGTGTTGTGATTTGAGATAAAGAACAAACATATCATATATATAAATTTGTAATTTTTTTTTAACATAAGATTCATCCTGTACAAGGTGGTGTTGGGGACACTCGAAGTAAGTAAACTAGTAAAGGATTAAAAAGGGGTAGTTTATGTGGATAGGAGGGGCAGATAACTGTTCGTCAGAGTACTTGGTAGTAGCACTAGAGCAGTGGGAGACTTGCCACATCTTACCAGTGAGAGAGAGGTTGGTGGGTGGAAAGTAATTCTTCTCCAACAAGGACTTGGAGACGCTTTTGAACTCTATCATGGAAAGTGAGGACTGGACAGCTACCACCCAAATATGACAACAGTACACCATTTTAGGCCTCATCTGGCTCTTATAAAGGCAGAGTATAGCATGAGGAGTCAGGTACTTACTGGAGCGGTACAGGGAGCCAATCATTTTACCTGCATCTTAAAGATGGATCATATATACAAGTTCCACTTGAGGTCCAAAATTCTCTCAAGGCACAGAGCCTCATTGAGGGGACCTTAGTTCACCATGACTGGCAGTAGTTTGGGGTCTGATTGGCAGTGATGGAATGTAACCAGATTGGTTTTTGAGGAATTGAATGTAACCAGCCAGTTTTTTCTACACTGGGAAGTTAATGTTAGATTGGAAGAGAGGTCAGCTGCCAATCTCTGATTGTCAAGAATTTTAGAGGTGTGCCTGTATATCATTGTATCATTGACATAAATGTTTACAAATTATCAGAGTATATTCTTAGGCAGATCATTTATGTCAATCAGAAATAGGGTGGGTTTGAGAAGCAACCCCTGGGCAATGCCTGCGTTGACCACCAGGGCCTCAAAGGACTGGTCGTTAATAACTACCTTTAGAGATCTACCTGTTAGGAAGGATTTTATAATTGAGAAAACCCTTCCAGTGATTTCATAGCTGGAGAACTTGTGCAGCAAATTGAACTTGTTGAAACTTTTTGTGATATCTAGTGCTACAGTTCTCGTAGTGTGTGTGTGTGTGTGTCATCAAGGGCCTCCCTAATTCTGTGTGTAATGGGAGTTAGGATGTCAGCAGGGGACAGGGGTGATTGAAACCCATACTGCTCATCACACGAGGTTGTTCCTATCTAGGTGCTCGATGATCTTCTTGCTGATTAGAGCCTCAAAAAGATTTCTGAGGAGACATATGCTTGCCTCCTTCCACAGGCTTCCTTCAGTCAGTGATTAAATTACTTTGTTGGGATCAGGGATAATTTGGGTTTAATATTCTTAGGGATGACCACTGGGATTTTGTCTTGGCCAGTGGCTTTTTTGTGTGAAAGCTTTTGGCAAATCTAGAGACTTAGTGAAATGAATATATTATTGAATTTGTGCTCAGTGTGACATGGGAAATTGGGGAGGGAATGGCCTATGTCATTTAATGTTGAGTTTGAGGCAAAGATCGAGGTGAAGATCTTCGCCTTGTCTTTTGATAGGTACCTCCACGAGATTGCTAAAAAAAAGAGCATAGCATGATGAAAAAGATGCCAGACTTGACGAAAACAAAATTTTATTGTCTAAATATTTATGTTATTGTTAAGAGGAAAGATCAAAGTTTATTTTAATTATTTTTAAGAATTTTTCCTTCTTTTTAGAACAATCTGAATTTTCATTTAAAAATCCTTGTTTCTCTTTGTATCACCCGAACTAGTAAAATAACATATACAATTGTTAGCACATTTTTTGTATGACATGCATTAATTTGGAAATATCTTGCAAAAATAATTGTTGGATGTTAATGAAACTTTCAGAAAGTATTCACAGATGATTGAAATTATTATAAATATCTTTTCTTTTATTAAATTCATGGCATAAATATTTTTTTTATATTTATTACCCCACCCATAACTAATTTTATGAAAAAGCTATAAATTCGATTGCGTCAGGTTTAGTGATTACAATACAAGGCTTTGAGGAATGCAAATTGCAAATCATGTTTTTTTTTTTTTTTTTTTTTTTTTTTTATTAGATTCCCCCCCTACCTGAAAATCAGCTTTGAATTGTAACATACAAAACTCAATAAAATGCAGATATTATTTAATTTCAAATGCTTTTACTTGCTTTTAGTTGTTTTTATGAATATGGACAATATTTTCTGAAAGCAAAAAAATTTTTCAATGAAAAATGAATTTTTAATACAATTATTTGTTATTTTTTAATTATAATAGATTTTTACATTTAAGTTGTTAAAATATTATAAAATTAGTTAAAAGCTGCATCAGGTTTTGTAAGTGTCCTTATGAGATAGACCTTTTTTTAGTGCGTTGTAAATTGTATCGTTTTGACTAATCAGAAGATCCGCAGTAATTAAGAAATGTAATTTTGTGTTTATAATCGGGCTCTAATTATAAAGTATGGAAGACCAACCAGAATACAATTGTTGAATTAT
Organism: Acanthosepion esculentum; assembly: GCA_964036315.1. Lineage (NCBI taxonomy): Eukaryota > Metazoa > Mollusca > Cephalopoda > Sepiida > Sepiidae > Acanthosepion > Acanthosepion esculentum. Next base: position 5,488,960 of record OZ038477.1, read on the forward strand.
TTGAGTGAAGCATTGTTCTCCGCTGTTAAGGCCTTTACTTTTGTGAAACACGTGTGGAGAAGTTCATTTTAATTTTTCAATTTCAACTGAGAAGGGTACCTAAAAGTATCAGTATCATCTTATGAAATTTATATGATCTTATTTTTATATTAATCTCAGTTATGGCATTTTTCCAGAAATGAAATATCAAAATTAATAATAAAATGAATGGAAATACAAATAACACAGTAAAATGTAGTAAATGTACATAAAATTATAGTATTTTATGTACACTTCTGATAAAATTTCATAAGAAAGGTACCTATGAATTAATTAGATACCTTTCTTATGAAATTTAATCTCATTCGTAACAGTCTTATTTTAATTTCTTTATAATATATTTTGCCATAAAGCATCGTAAATGTAAAGGTGAAAGCTAAGTACAAAAAACAAAAAAATTAGAGCGCTGAAAGTTTTCCTTAAAAATAATGAGGTAAATAATTTGTTCACTTTTCTCCTCCCGTAGAACAAATTATCCTCACGGAATCCGTCAATATGTCATTCATCACCTGTCAAGTGATGTGAAAGGTTATGACCTGTTTTGTTTTATTTTCAAATTACATCTTTTCAGTGCAGAAGCTAAGCTAAGTTAAGCTTGGTTCAAAATATTTTAAATAAACATAATTTCTGATTTTCTTAAAATAAGTTTTTATATTTAAAAAGAATTTCAAACTGAGATTTTCATTGATTTTATAAAATGGAAAAAAATGGTTGCCATCTGTCAATTTTACTGACTCAAAAAAAAAAAAATTTTAACAATTTTTGGACGTGTTAGGAACGATTGAAAATGTAAAAAAAAATACCCCCCAAATACTTTGATCTTTCCTCTTAATAATTACATAAACATTTAGATGATAAAATTTTGTTTTTGTCGAGTTTGGCGTCTTTTTCATCATGCTATGCTCTTTTTTTTTTTTTTTTTTTTTTTTTTTATAGCGATCTCGTGGAGGTACCTATCTTTTGAGGATGATATGACATCAAGGCCATTTATAATAGTGGGCACAGCTGTTTTGCCTCTGTTCATAATTTGGTTGGTGATCTTCCAGATTTCATGAGATTCAATTTGTTTCTTTTTCAGGCTTGGCCTGGACAGTTAATTAAATAAAAACAAAATTACATAAATTAATAAAAGTATGTATCAGCTTATTTTTAAAAATTTTATTTATGAACCATTTACATATAGTGACCCTTCTTCTCAACAGCCAGCAATCTACCTTCTATTGATTTTGTTAAATGCTTTACTTCAGTATGTTCAATTTCCAACATGGTGGTTTTAATTACTTCCCACTGGTCTGCTTTGCTGTCATATTGTTTGCCACCTTCATATAATGTCATCTTCACAATTGATCGTAGATTTTTGATTGGATTCAGATTGGGACTTGATGGTAGCCATTCCATTATCTTTTCCCCTGTAAACTTTTTACACTGAAGGAATTCATGAGTAACCTTAGATACATGAGAAGGTGCATTGCCGTACATAAATACACGCTTCATTTTGAAACTGTAAGGCTAGGATTGTACCATTCAAAGAAAGTCTTGTTCATGAAATTGTAATATTTGCCACTGTTCATTTTAACTCCTTTATTGACTTTGAATGGTTCAATAATGGTTTGGTTGACAATTCTAGCCCGTATCATCACACTGCCTTTTATCTATGATTCCACATGCACATCTCGATCAGATAAAATCAATTTTTATGTATTTCTTGACCCAATTTTGAGGTTTTAAAATATTTGCTTTACTGAGGGAGGCTGCCTACGGAATTTCTTAACAGATCCCAATTTGTGAAGAGTATTCTACACCTTTTGTCCTTTTTGACTCCCTCAATTCCAACCTATTCAAAGATTTTAAGTACTGGTCAAAAGTAGTCATTTTGCTATAACTCTCTTTAGTTTATGTTCCCCTCGAGGAGATTTCTTATACTTTTACTTCCTAACTTAGTTATATTTTCCACGACCCTCTTTATTGTTTGATGATCCCTCCCAAGCTCCTTTGAGGTCTTCAATGTGACATTCCCTCACTCAATAACTGTCATTTTCTGTTTTTCTGCATTTCTTGGATCTTTTCCATTACTCATGTTTCAACATATATTATGGAAAAAACAAAAAAGTAGTTTTTATTAGATTTCAGAAGCTTTTAATCTGCTTAATAGCTTCAAACTGCGGTTTTATTATTATAAAACCGCAATAAGCCAATAATTTTAATAAAACATGTTGAAACAACCTAAAAATTATTAGATTTCAGAGGCCTTAAACTAATATTAATTTAATCTGTATAATTTTCAGACTTCAGCTTTAATAAAACATGTTGAAACTACCCAAAAATTTAACTCCAGCTTTGTCTTGGCATGTAAATTAATTGTTTAAAATTTGACAAATTTTCAAAACAAATTTAAGTTATTGAAGTATTGAATATTTGCATAATAACTTCAGATGACTGTAGTTTGTACATGTATTGTGAAAACAGATCTAAAAATATTCTTAATCTAATTTTTCAAAATAAGTGTTAAAAAGCATGTTACTTGTTTTGTACCCCTGTTCTCACTGATGCTGTTGTGTGATGTTTTTACTGCAAAAATAATCTTGTCATGAGCTTTTGCCTTTTTATAGTTGGGTTTGGAAGCTAAGCTTTCATGCCTATATTTTTCATTTGTATCACAGAAAGAGTAAAGTTTTGATAATGTCTTTTGTTCTTATGTTTAATAATTAGTGGCTTTGTAGCCCCCCCCCCCCCTCTGCCGAGGAAAAACACAAATTTTAATTAAAATTGCTCATAATTAGTGATGTTTTTTTTGTTTTTTTTTTTCCAATTTATGAGATTAGGATGTTTGTTAAATCCTACTGTGTCATTTGTATATCCTCAAATCTTTAGTCTTTTATGATAGCACATATTATTTGACCCCACACATTGTGTGTTTGACACTAAGGAATAATTTTGTCAAATAACTAATTTAAGCAATTTTGTAATTGCTTATAAAATTGATTGAAAAAATTTATTTTTCCCATTCTGAGTAATAAGACTTGTATGAAGAAATTCATTTGGTATCTTGCCAAGGCGATACCTATAATATTCTAGTTCTCTGTTTGAATCTGGCCCAATATTCTCTGCTTGTTCTTCCCATGACTGTTACTTTGTCTACTCTTTTTTTTTTTTTTTTTTTTTTTCCTTCTTTTTTTTTCATTGAATCTAATTTCACCTGTGATGTTGTTACAAGTATACATGGTTGTTGCACTCACAGGTTCTCTTGTTACCACAAGATTTTACTGTAGTAAAAATACATCTGATTTGAAAATATAAAATTAGCCTTACAAAAGTCCTTTCCTTGTATGATGCTTCTTTGAGTGAAGCAACTATGCTTACACTATTTTCTTTACTGCCTTAATCTGAGATAAAAAAAAAGATGGACAAAGTAGTATCTATGAAAGAAGCTGGGAAAAGTGGAATTTTGTAAATAACCTGGTAAGCCAGAATTCTCAATTGTTTTTACACTTGTTATGTGTCTTTATGATTTTATTATTATTGGCTTGTATTTAGAAGAGTGTGTGCTTTGTACTTTTTATATCAGGCAAAAAGTGAATGTTATTTTTTTTTTTTTCCCCTCTTAGAGTTTAGTCTAAAAAAATCATTACATTGGGGTAAAATTGGAGGGGGTTACAAAAGTAAGATGTGAAGCATAAATCTAGACAGAAACATCATACTTGATGGGTGGGGTTTGTTATTAAAATATAAGTAGAAGTATTTCCAGTCAAAGCAAATGGTTATATAAGTTTGTTAATTATTTGATTATTTTAAAAGAAGTAATATTTATTGGTAACTTGTTAGTGTTGCATATTATTTTTTTAATTAACTTAAAAAAATCTTGTATAGGTATCTTGGTTTGGCAAAAACCTTTCATATTCTGTGCTTTTCTTTCTTGTGTTATCTTTTGATGTTGTTTCTAAACTTTCTGGGTCAAGTATATTTATTGCATCTGTCTCTACTGTACACAGGCATTTGTTTTACATTTATATCTAGGTACCTCCACTTATTCAATAAAATATTTGCATACCATGATGAAAAAATACTCAAACTTAATAAAAACAAAGTTTTATTGTCAATATCTTTATCTTTATTATTATTAAATTATAATTTCTAATCCTCTTTAGAACTTTCAAAATTCTGGTTAAAAATCTTTTGACGTCAGCTTCAGGTGGTGGGGGTAAAGATTAGTATAGGAAATTTTATCTTTTTTGTGGTGAAAAACATTGATTTGGAAATTCTTGCCAAATTTAAATAATTGTCAGATTTTAATGAAACTTTCAGGATTTAGTCACAAATGAATTAAATTATTTTAGAAATGTCATTTTTTTTTTTTTTTTTTGTTATTCCATACTTATTTAATTTTAGGAAATATTGAGAAATTAAATTTTAAACCACTTAATGTTTATATTAATTAAAAGCAGATCTTGGAGAATTTAAATCAATTTCCTTTTTTAAAACGGGATCTCCAGTTAGCAAAAATCTGCTAAATTGTAAAATATAAATGCAATAAAACGAAGGTATTATTTAATTAGAAAAGCTTTTGTTTTATGAATAAGATATATTATGGACACTATTGGCATAAGAAAAAAATTTGCCATGAATAATGGATTGTTACAAGAATTGTTTCCATTATTTTTTTTTTTTTTTAAATTTGTACAGGTTATGTAATTTTGTTATTACATAAAAACTATATTTACTAATTATAATTCAGTGACCCTTCCCCTCTCTCCCTGTATTTTAAAACTAAATTTTTTTGTGTGTGTATAAATGTGCTGATTTTTTGTAGGTGCAGTTGTTCATACGTGACATTATCAAAAAATAAGAGCAATAACTATAGTAAATTTGAAGCCAGAAAGTATCTAAAATTCAATAAAACATTACAGAGAATATTTCCTCAAATTTTTAAAATTATTGGGTAGTAAAAAATTATATGAAAAAGCACTCCTGTTATAATCAGGTAATTTTTACAGATATATCCACCATAGAACAAAATTTAGATAATCTTCAATCTGTCAGTCAAGCTGTCAAGACCTTAAATAAATATCTACTGCTGTGTTATGATATTTTAAACTTAAAGTAATATTTGTTTCAAATCAGATTTTTTAAACGTTAAATGAGCTTATTTTCCTCAAAAATGTTTCATAAGTGTATATTTTATTTTTGAAAGATTTTTTTAATAAAAAGAATTACATGTTGACAGATGTGGCTAAAAGTGGTGGTAAAATCAGCTATGTTAGTAATTTCAAAATGAAAACTCACTCGATTTAAATTAGTTTTGAAATACAGAAAATGTATTTTGCTTATTGGAAATATTAACTTTAATCTATTAGCTTGAAATTCAAACAAAATTAAAAGCTTCTAGAAAGATTTTTTCATTTTAAACCTTAGAAATCTGTTTCTGTGACAGTATCTAGTTCCTGAGCATGAAGGAAACCGGAAACCACTCTGTCTTCAAGAAATCGTGGCAATTCACAGATAAGAAAAGGGCCCTGTGAAGAGCCATGATTGCTTATGTTGTGAAAGGATATGCTATTTTAAAAAATGTTCTTGATATGTCGTAGATTTACTAACATGAAAATAATATTCAATGGTTTTATAAATGTGTTAAGATACAAAAAAAATTATTATTTTAAAGATCGTTATAAAAATGATGTTTGTAATGTTGATTAATACCCTCCCTCTTTCTTAGACCTGAATGCCTTCACAACAGTTTTTTTCACAGTTTATTAGTAGCACTTAAAGCAATGTTGGGTGCTACCTACTACTATCTCTTGTCCCATTTACAACTGCAAAACATTAAATAACCCTGGAACATGTTTATCGGCTTCTCTCTCTCAAGTCATGTGACAGATTTTAATGGATCTCCATGTAATTGCACTTCATTGTTCTGTTAATTTAAAAAAAAGCTTTTGAAATTATAAATAAAATTGTCATGTTGACATTTTTGCATATTACCTACCCACTATTTACATTTGTTATGAATAACTTTTTTTTTCTTATGTTTTCTCTATTCTTGTCAATCTCTCTTAATCTTCATTGCAATATTTTTTTTCTCCCAATAATTTATACTTAACACATGGTAATTGAATTTCTTTTTGTATTATCTTATTATTTTAAAACTTAGTCTAATGATCAACAAGAAATGTTTTCTTCTAATTTTATAAATTAGATTATTTATTCAATTTCTGAAATTTAGTTTCTTTTAGACATTATGCACAATGTTGTAGAATGAGAAACCCAAATACCTTTTTTATGGTTTTATTAATATTACAAGAATTCTTTCAGTTTTGCTTTGTTTAACATCTAAAGAGTGAAGTTCAAGGGAGACAATTATACCGTAAAGACGCACTAAATACATTTCTATGATGTTCTGATCACCATTTTATATAATTTTTTAATTTTTTTTTATTAAATGGTTGTTGCTAGAAAGTGTATAATCTGAGATTTTATCCAAATTCAATGGATACTTAACAAAAAACATGAATTTTTCTTTTGTTGGTAATATTAGTTGAATGCCAATGTTTTGGGATAAGGAACAAATCAGCCTCTCATACTCCACCAGATTGTACATTCAAAATGATGTAGATGTTGGTCATTAACAAATCTCATGTCAGTTTCTAAGGATGACAATTTGATATTCATCTGACTGAGTTCATCTGATAATTGAAACTAATGATTGTTATTTTGTTGTCTTATATTACTACAAGTGAATTCTATCCAGTTTTTGACCAAGAGTGAAGTTTTTTTTTCATTTTCTATGATAGCAATGTTTCTGACACAGATGAGGTTGCTTTGTTCTTTTAAATCCATTTCATACAAAGATTTTCTTTTTTAAGATGATGCGGATAAATTTGATTGCCCAGTTTTTAGATTTATAAGAAAAAAAAAATATTGTGTGCAGTTTTAATGTTTTCAATACAAAATGATTTTCATGTTCCATAAAATCTTGTGTATACACACAATCTTTTTTTTTTTTTTTTTTTTTTTTTTTAATTGAAAAATTTACTTAATCAAATACGGATAAATTAATTTACATTATCATTAGCCTGAATATGCACTTTCATGGTGTAGGTTCACTTTTCAAGGATTTTTTGTTTGCATTTTGCCACTCTGTCAGTAACGTGTGCATGTTGGTGTTCATTTGCGTTTTCGTCAGTTTGTTCTCCACAAAAGTAAATTTCCAATACACAAATGTAACAGACATATATATATACACACATAAGCTCCATGTTAGTATGCTTTACAATTATTAAATTCTATTTGCTGATAAAACATTCTTCAGTTGATAGTTTCTTGTTTGAATCGATTACATTCATTAAAACTTAAAATTAACTACAAATTTTTAAACGTAATTATTCCTTAGCTTAACATAGAAATCAACTTGAATAGGTTTTATTTTCCTAATGCAAATTCTCCATGAAATCTAAATAATGCAAAACTTCATCGAAATTGTTGTAAGGTTTGCTCTTTAGTTATTAATAAAGAAAATAGAATCACATTTGTATTATAATTTTGACCATAAAATGTGATTGAAAAGCAATTGAGATTTGATTTGTGTGAAATTTTGAAATGTCTAATCTTCTATAACATTTAACACTATCTCTGATTTTATAATTTCAGGAAAAATAGTTTTGCTTCAATTTAAAATTCTTTGAATGTATAGCAACAAATATCATTGTGTTAATAGCAAGCGTTGTCTCCCAACCATTTGCTTTGTATTGTTCTTGTGTGAAATTTCTTTTTGGTTCCTTATGTCCCCCCCCCTCTTCTAAGAATGGCTAATGAAGTTCACTGTACTCGTTGAACTCTTCTTGTTGTTCCTCTAAAACAATACATTCTTAACTTTTGACATGAATGTTAAATGATGCTATAATAAATTATTTTAAATAAAACCCAATACAATGGTTTTTATTCTAATGTTATTTTTCTTTATCTCTCCACAGTCCAGATGGAAAGAAAATCCGTAGTAAACCGCAACTCGCTCGACATATAGGAGATGTCATCGATCTAAGTGCCTTTGACTTCCGTACTGGGCGGATAATTCATAGCGCTTTACGGAAAAGTAAGCGTCCCAAGGGATCAACTTTTGACTTTGCACGAGGTTTGTGAATATTCTCTTGGGCTTACAGGGTTGAGGGTTGCGATTGAATACATTTGCGGAAAGTGTAGCTGTTGAGGATCATGGCTTTGTGTTCACCTCTGCTTTTCTATTTGTCTTGATTTGCTTATCTCAAAAGTTAACTTTGTACCGTTGACTAAGGTTTTTTTTTTCTTTCCATTTGTATTATAGAGAATTAAATGGCAGAAAGTTAATTGTTTCTATTATTATTGTAAGTTGGCATCCATTTTTTAATCAGAGTGCCACATAGAATCTTGAAAATATATATGGGCATTGAAGGTTTTCCAGCCTGATCAAGAAGTCCCCTAAATCTTGTGTTTTATCATTTGGTCAGATCTTGTAAAGTGGGTTGAGCCAATAAATTTTCAGCATCTTTCAATTCTACATGAGTTAATAAATATTTTCAGATTTTTGCAAAATATTGCATATTTAAATGCAAAATAATGTTAGAAAGCACCACAATAAGAATTCTTAAATACTTGTAAAATTCATAGAAAATCAAATACTGTATATACTCGTGGATAGGTCACACTTTTTTACCAAAAATTTCACAAAATATTAATTGTGCAACCTATTTGCTCAACATAAATGTAAATTACGTTGTTATGATTTATGAGAAATCGGAAATGATATCCATAAACACTAAAGTTGTGGTTTTTCTTTGTATAGAAACAGTTTATCTATCATATATACTGACTCACTGCTTTAAACTTACCTCATGCTGCTAGATTCACATATCCATCACAATAAATAAATAAAATTATAAAATATTCATTGATCTATCAGTCACCGTTTGATTGGGGTCCTTGCACTAAACTAATATAGAAATCCTGAACATGCATACATAAGTTAAGGAACCACGTGTAGATGTTTATTGACAAAGAAAAAACAGTCCCACGATACATTCTGCAAAATATATATATTTTGTCAAAAATATGTTGGTAAACTTAAAGAAATGAAATATATTCTTTATGAGATAATTTTCTTTAATGGTTGTTTCGTATAACATTAAAAGACGTTCTTATGTGTTATTTACAAATAACAAAGCGCATGAATTTAGTACCCAAAATGTTTGCATTGCGCAGTGATATAGTCGGTAGCCAAATTTATAGTTTATAATTTGAATTGTTACAAACCTTAATCAGTTCTGAATGAATTTTAAAACTGTAACTTGATATATAAATAGATAAACATTTTTTTCTAAATGTACTGTAACATTTTTTTCTGTAGTTTTTTTTTTTTTTTTTTTTTTGTCGAGGTGACTCGATATGAAAATGTGATGAATATAAAAATACCGGTACAACAGGTACTTTTTGTTTACATGGTGATTGACAAAATGTATTTTAACTGCAAAAGTTTATTAATTGTATGTTTTGAAATAAAGGTAGATATCTGATAATTCTTACGTTTAAAAAGGGTTGTGTAACTCTCCAGATTATAGAGAAACTTCTCTGCAAGTCAACATTAAATTATCAATTATTAAGCCATAAAGTAGGGGTGTGACCTATCCAATGTGGGTGACCTATCCATGAGTATATATGGTAAATTGGTTTTTACAAAGCTGTATAGCAAAACACATGTTCATTATCTGAAATATATTTGAGAATATAAAGATGAGTAGAATTTTTTTTTTTTTTTTTTTTTTTTTTCAGATTTTCATGATTTGTTAGTTGTTGACGATTTAAAAAAAAATTTTTTTACCTCGTCATCATATTCAGCGTTGATAAGTTTTAATTGCAAAAATATTTCTAATAACTGCGAAAATCACACTGTCATGATCCGTTAAGATATTTTTCTATTTTATTAAATGCAAAATGAATTTTATCAAATGTAAATATGACAAATTTGGTTAGCATAATCGCTAATGGCATATGATGAGGATATACTTTTCTTATTATTTAGAACATTTATATTAATCTGTCATGCTAAAGTTAAGCATTACTGACTTTCTATTTCACATCTATAATTGTAGCCTAAATATCTTTAAGGCAAAACTATAGGCAGATTGTGTTCGAAAATATTTTTCTTTTTTTTTTTTTTCTTTTTTTTTTTCATCAACTTGTTACATTTGATATTATTACCCTGAATTTTCATCTATTGTGATGAACGGGTGTATTCTCAGGACGACACCATACCTAGAGCACCTATTAGGACTTAAGTTCGTCCCTATACCTCAAGTGGAACTCGTACATATGATCCATTGCTAAAGATATTGGTTGGTTCCCTTTTTCCACTCCAGTAAGTACCTGACTCCTCCTGCTGTACTCGACCTCTACAAAAGCCAGATCTGGCTGAAAATGAAGTACTGTTGCCATATGTGGGCAGGAGCTTCTCAGATTTCACTTTTCAGCTTCGATAGTTCAAAAGTGTCTCTCCATCCTTTTGGGTGATGAATTATTTTCCACCCTACAAGCCCTCCACACAACTGAAACATTGCAAGCCTCTTGCTGGTCTATTGCTATTTTCATGGAAAGTGTTCAGATGAACTACATTCCTTAGTTCTACCAGTTGTAACCTTAGTGGTTAAGACCTGCCATGTCATGCAAATTGTAGTAAACCACCATCATTCCTTTTGTATTCCATTGGTGAAATGCAGCTTCTTCTGTACTTGATAAGTACAAACTTCATCTGTTCAGGTCTACGATTAACTCTTATCTTCCCCACATCTGTGCCTCTTTGTAACCTACCTTGTGTGGCTTTTGGGCCTTGTACAGAGTGAACATTATTGTAAAAAAAAAAAAATATCCATCAAATCTACTAAAAGAATTGGTTATTCCTCACTAGATAATGATGTAAGTTTCAATCCCTACCACAAAGCTAATTTTTAAGTTCTATATGCAATTCAAAAGTTGTTTACATTTCTGTATCTAGCTTATTTGCTAAAAATAAATCCTTGAATTTGTAAAATAAATTTCAATAACAGGCTAATTACTTTTAGAATTAAAATAAGATTATAATCTTCTGTGTGCCAAGTTTATAAATGTGGCTTTTACCTATTTGTGACATGTTAAAAACCGTGTCTTTTTTAATGTCATTTTTTTCCTTATCTTCAACAGCTACACTTTATCCATTTCTTCAGTGTTAAAAACAAATACAGATGTTACTTTTGAGATGTTCTTCATCTGAAAGGGGTCAGTAAATTAAAATGCCCTTAGAAACTGTAAAATTTTTCTTTCAATTTCCTCCTCTTTCACCTTTTCAAAAACATCTGTTGAGTTGGTGTTATCTTAGATTCCATGTTTACAGTCTGTTTTCTTTTGTACAGTTTAAGAATTTGAATAGCACCCAGGAAGACATCAAATTCATACTTTTTTAAAAGATTTATTTTGCAAAGAAGTAGAGGTTTATCCCTTGTTTCCTGTTTAGGATTGTGTTTTTTGGTTCCTTCTAAAGTCTTTTTATTCTCTTTCACTCTCAGTACCCACCTTGTGTTTTAATGCTATTATTGCCTTATTTGGGATGAATAAATTAAAAAAAAATATGGAAATATCTTGAAGTTTATAAATAAATTTGGCTATTTAGAAACTTTCTTAAGAGCTTTCTTTCCAACCAGATATGTCTACATTAGTCCATCTGTAATATATTCTTGCAATTTCTTATTTTTGTTTGTTTATATATATATATATATATATATATATATATATATATAATTCTTTTTTTTTTTTTTAGTTCCTTATCCTCATTATTACTGAAGCATTTTTATGCACATCAGCTGAGTTGTAGTTAAAATAATTTTATTAACAAGTAGAAATATCTTGATTTTCTTTTTGAGAAAATCAGTCATTAGATTTTATTTTTCTTCTAAATATTGTTTTTTCATTGCTTGTGTATTATATAAAAAACAGAAACCGGGTCACTTACTCTACAGTCTAGAAGATGATTGTCAATATTGAAAATATGACAAAAATATTTGCTTTTAAAATGCTCAGATGATACCAGACTAAGCAGTAAATTTTTTTAAGAACTTAATCTGGATTGTTCCATGTTGTTTGTATTTTGATGCTTTTTCATCTAAGGCTACAAACTGATTAGAAAGGGAACTTTATCTGAGTGCCTAAGTTCATCCAGTCACAAGACAAGAAGTCCTTGTAAGCCACAAATTACCACTCCTTATATAAATAAGATTTTTTTTTATTCACTCATAACATTTACCTGTAGATGTTTTGTATGATTCATTGTGAATTTTTCAAATAACTGATTATAGACAATATACTGTATTTACTCCTTTAGGTTTGAAACTGTTTTATATTTATTGAGAGATTTTGATTGAAAAGTTGCTTCTTTTTTTAAGACTGGTCTTTCCTTGTCAAAATCTAGGCTGGATCTTTCAGCTAACTTTGATAGGAAATCTTTGACTTTTACTTGATTTCCAAAAAAAATTATTGTAACTTTAGGCTTGTTTTGAGTTGGTTGTAAGTTAGGAAAATATATATATTGTTTCTCAGTTTCTAGATCAACAACTTCTGATACTGTTTCTTGAGATTTGGCTTTTTTTTTCTTTTTTTTTTTTTTAATAGAATTTGGATAAAAGAACACACTTAAGTGTCCATCATCTAATGAGTGTAAGAGGGTTATTTTATTATTAGAGTTGCCGTCCAGTTTAAAGTTTTTTGTGTTTTATTTTTTTTAATTAGAAAGTTGTCAGTATTTAGTTAAATGCATATTACAGGAAAACCTATTTTCAAAATTTCTAGCTATATTTGAGGCTTTTTGAAATCTGAAATTTTGTACGAAAGATTACTGACAAGAAATAATTCTCTGGTTATAAACAAAAAAGAAATGAATGCAATTTGGCATTGAAAACCCAACAGGAAAGATATCAAATTGTTTATAATGAACTAATGTATTTTTTTTTTTTTTTTTTGTATTGGATCAGTTGATATATACAGTTTACTGGCTAATCAATAGTTGGAAGAAATTTTAATAAATTTCAGCTTTGTTAGTTTGTTTTTTTTGTTTTTTTTCTCTGATTTCCTAAAATGATTTACTGTATGAAAGTTTTCCTTCATTTGGACAAAGTGTTTTGCAGGTGTTAAAAATTATTTTAGGTTTTTTATATTGGGTTGAAACAAAAGTTTGTACTTTTTTTTTTTTTTAACCTTTCACTATCTTTGAGGCAGCTTCATGATTCCATCTTCCAAAAACTTGGCATCTTAGTTTTTTCAGTTTTTGAGAATTGAAGTTCCTCCCATGAAAGTTTTTAGGGATTAAAATAAGTGATTATTTGAAGGTGCAAAATTCAGGCAGGTATGGTGGGTGTAGTAGGGCATCCTGTCTAAACTATAACAATTACTGCTGGGTTTACAAAAAAGGATATGATGTCTGGCATTGTCTGTCCTGGTGACACCTTTCCATCTGGCAAAATTCTGGATACTTTTCTTTGATTGCTGCCGTTAAATGGTGCTGTTGGGAACATTACTTTTCTGAGAATTCAATGTGGCTGAATCTTGTAACACACGGTGTCCTTCCAACTTTGCCAGATCATCCGGTTCAGACGTCTCCTAGTCTTTTGAACAGAAGAAATTTATCCATTGTTTCCTGTTTAGGATTGGGTCTCCAGTTCCTTCTAAAATCTTCTCATTTTCTTTCACTCCTACTAACTAACCCCTTGTGTCTTAGTGGGATCATCACCTTGTTTGTGGTGAATTGATTGAAACAAAGATACAGTATCCTTGTTGTCAGATACTGACCAGGTTTATAATTGATTAATTGGGGCTTGTTTCATTTTCCTCAGCCTTTTTCATTAATATTGTTGATATGAAATTGTATTTTTTTCTGATATGTAATCAGGCAGGAAAAAATACAATTTCATTTTAACATTGAACATTTATTATTTATATTAAAGAACCAATTTTTATTCTATTTTTATTTATTTATTTTTTTCTCATACATTTTAACTTTTTGTTGGGCAGGGAGGGGGGTATTATTTTACTGTCTTTATTTAATCCCTTCTAATTCTGCACATGTGAAACAATTGAAACAAACTTTTTACACACTTTATTTTCTTCTTAATTTTGTAAAAAGCTAAAAAAAATTAAGCTCTCGACCAACATTCCTTTTCTGTTTTGAAAGGGACGAATTTGTTTATGTTCTCAAATAGCTTCCTTTTGAAATATAGCATTAAGAATAGTGACATGAAATTAGTAATTCAAGAAATATTATTTTTAATAAAGTTTCTCATTTTAGATTCAAAAGAAGAATTAATTACTGAACAAGGTTTTTTTTTTTTTTTTTTTTTCCTCCTCTTCTAGCCAGTATTTATTAAATTCTGATTATTATGGAACATTCAATTTTTTCAATTGGATTTATAAACCTGGGATATGTTTTACATTCTCTTCAAGAATCTTCTTCTTTCTATCTATGTGTTCTCTATTCAGAATTTGCTTTCCTGTTTTATTTATTTCAAATAATTAACTTCCAAATTAATTTTGGAGTATTTGAAATTGGAAGATAATCCTGGATTAAACTGATTGAAGTATTTGAATGTTGTGTAAAATTAAATATTTTCACATAATTACTGAAGATTTGTGATTAACATTTTTCCAGATCGTCTTTACAAAGTGAAAAACATTGAAGATGAATTTAGAGTGAACTTTGGCTATTTTATTTACTGCAGAAGATAAACATTAGCATTTGTATAAAGAATTTGCAAATTAGAAAATGTCATTGTTGCAGTCAGATACTCAAGAAGGATTAGATTAGATTAACCAAATTCTCAAAATCTTTCTAATCACCTCAAAATGAAAATATGTTAAAGTCAAGAGAACTAAGATTCTTGAGATTTAAATGTGATTATATACTGTGTTTATTTTGATGAAACCAATTCAGTTCTTTTATGTTGAAGTAGGTATCCCAAGCTGTCCTAATTTACAGTGTAGACATGTGTGTCAAAATAGTGAAATTTCCTTCCATTTCAACTGCTGATATCTTGTTTATTTGCAAAACTGTTTTCATAAGATTAGTATGTAAACAAAGTTTAATCTTTTCTTTTTTTTAAAGATACAATTCTTTTTCATGCGTGATGAAGAGTTTTATTCCATCTGTTTAAATCTTGACTATTTTTATGATGGTCAGCGAGTTATTTACGCCACCCCGTGAAACTGCATTTTCAAAGTTTCCATAGAGGTGTTTTTCAAATTAGTCATGCTCCAAGTTGTCTGTTTACCTATGTCAGAATATTCCTGTCTTAAAGAAAAAAAAAAGACATTTATCAATTTGGTGGCTGAACCATAAGGTTTGAAGTTGTTTTTCACAAACTATTTTGAAGTTGAAAGATTGAGTGGGTGAAATACCAGAGAAATTCAACACTAAAAGAAAAAAATGAAATTTACACCTGCTTGTAGAGTAAAATGCCATCTTTTAATAATCAGTTGGTTTCATATCTCTGCGCCCACATCTCTAGGCATATGTGAATCAAAAAGAGTGTATACTAAGTACATTCATGTAAAGTTTAATACCACTTTCAAGTGTTAACATTAGAAGGCTACTGTGGTTATGACAGCAGCTCACAGGTTTATTGAGTATAAATAATAT